>ML317496.1:0-10428 GCA_005239505.1 Nicotiana paniculata
TGGTGGGGTGGGGGGGGGGTCAATTTCCCCTGCGCGATCGCAAAGAACTGGGTGCGAATGCGGAGCCTTAGGCCTTAGCTTTACGCGAACGCACCCCTATGTCCGCGATCGCGTAAGTCTCCTATGGGGTTGGGGGTTGTGTAGCAATTGTTCTGTGCGAACGTATTCTTTCGTTCGCGATCGCATGGGTCCACGTCCAGTTTCTCTGCGATCGCAGCCTTCACTTCTCGATCGCGTAAGTCTAAGGCCAGTACCCTCCGCGATCGCAGGGCACATGTCGCGATCGCGATAGCCATTTTCGCCCAGTTATTTAAATGCTCAAAAACAGAATACACATTACGGGGTTTTCATATTTTTTCACCATCTCCTTCTTCTCCAAACCCCATATCCGATTTCCAAGATGCTCTTCCCCCATAACCACTTAAGTAAGTAATCTTAACTCTTGTTTCTTCCATTTTCCTTCATCAATCACTAAATTCTAGGTCTAAAAACATGAAATCAAAGGTAGGAATTGGGGGTTTTTGGTAGAGTTAGGGCTTTTGGTAATTTTGGGAATTCAACCTCATTTTGGGGTCGGATTTCAAAACAAATTGTATATTCGTGTTCACGGGGGAATTGGTTATCGAATTTTGGTCCGAACCTCGAGTTTGGACCAAGCGGGCCCCGGGTCGAATTTTTGTATTTTTGGAAGAATTATGGGAAATGTATAATTAGGCTTTGGGATTGAGTTATTGAATAATTATTGATGTTATTAAGACAATTATGTCTAGATATTATCGTTTCGGAGTCGGATTCAAGAGGAAAGGTCGTGATTGAGGCTNAAACGTATAGGTGAGGTGACGAGTACCTATATGTTGTGGTCAAGCATGCCCCTGAGTCGAATTTTGATGAATTAGTTAATGTTCTTTGATATTCTCCGTGTTGTGAATTATTTGGAACCTTGGAAGTTGTACCTTGAGGTTACTTCATGACGTAGAAAGTTATTGATTATGTGTTCGGACGAGGATTTTACTGTTGACATTATACTACTGAGTGAGATTGGTTATAGCTGAGTCCCTTACCGGTACAGTAGAATTTTGTTGATTATTTCTGTACATTTGAAATGTCATATTGTTAAACTTTCATATCAATTTTTGCTTATACACTCATCATGCACGAGGGAACATTCCGTGCCGAGTGATTATCAATTATGCACGAAGAAACATTCCATGCCGATTGATTATATTTATGCAAGAGGAAACATTCCGTGCCGGTTGATTATTATTTATGTGCGAGGGGACATTCCGTGCCGATTCATTATTATTTATGCGCGAGGGGACATTCCATGCCGATGGATTATTATTGATGCACGAGGGGACATTCCGTGCCGAGTCATTATTATTTATGCGCGAGGGGATATTCCGTGCCATGTGATTTTGAGGCTATATATGAGGGGTCATGTCGTGTCTTCTCCTGTCTATTTTACTTGTTTCAAGTTGTCATTTCCTGCTTTAGTTCTACATTCCAGTTAGTACTTGATTCTACTGTTTTAGCCATTGTTGCCCCTCTTATCCCCAGCATGCCAGAGCAGCTAGCTCCTCAGTTCCAGACTACGGCACCTCAGACGTCCGGAGTAGCTCAGCCGGGCATTGTGGCCCCGATAGTTGAGGGAGCAGCAATGTCAGCAGATGCTTTATGGAGATTGGATAGATTCACCAAGTTATTCACAACTACATTTATGGGTGCACCATCAGAGGAACCTCAGGACTATTTGGACAGCTGTCATGAGGTTCTTCGGAACATGGGCATAGTAGAGTTCAATGGAGTTGATTTTGCTACTTTTCGTCTTTCGGGTTCCGCCAAGACTTGGTGGGGAGACTATTGTTTGACTAGGCCAGTTGGGTATGCACCATTGACTTGGGATCAGTTCTCCGAGTTATTCATGGGGAAGTTCCTTCCAGTTACTTAGAGGGAGGATCTTCGGAGGCAGTTTCAGCGCCTCCAGTAGGGATCTATGTCTGTCACTCAGTACGAGACCAGGTTCATCACTCTAGATCGGCATGCTATTATGATACTCCCCACTGATCGTGAGAGAGTGAGGAGGTTTATTGAGGGTTTGGCTCAGCCCATTAGGCTTCAGATGGCCAAGGAGTCAGGTACTGATATTTCCTTCCAGGATGCGACCAATGTGTCCAGGAGGATTGAGATGATTATGTCACAGGTTGGTGGTCAGGGGGCTGACAAGAGGCCCCATCACTTCGGTCAATTCAGTGGAGCCTCATCTGGGGGCAGGGATTCTTTCGGCAGAGGTCATCCTCCCAGACCCTATCAGTCGGCAGTTTAGGTAGCTCACGGTGCACCACCAGCACCTATCAGTGCACCGCCTCTTCAGAGCTTCCAGGGTGATTATCAGGGTCGATAGGGCCAGTTCCAGAGTCAGCAACCACATCAGCAGAGGCCTTGTTATACTTGCGGTGGTTTGGGGCATATTTCCAGGTTTTTCCCCTGAGGTTCTGGTGGTCTCAGTATCAGGGTTCCCGTTCCATGGTTCCCGCATCAGGCGCACCCTCACTCCCTCAGCCAGCTTTGGGTGGCGGCCGTGTTGCCAGAGGTAGAGGTCAGACTCATAATGGTGGAGGACATGCCACGAGAGGTAGAGGTCAGGCCGCAGTAGGTTAACCCAGAGATGATCAGGTTGGAGGGGCTCAGCCCTGGTTCTATGCTTTTCCTGCCAGTCCTGATGCTGAGGCTTCTGATGCAGTTATTACATGTACGGTTCCAGTTTGCAGCCGAGAGGCTTCGGTGTTATTTGATCCGGGTTCTACATTCTCCTATGTGTCTTCATATTTTGCCCCTTATTTGAGTATGCCCCGTGATTCCTTGAGTACTACTGTGCATGTGTCTACACCGGTGGGTGATTCTATAGTGGTAGATCGAGTCTGCTTTTCTACTAGCTATTGGTGGTCTGGAGACTGAGGTTGATCTTTTTCTCCTTGATATGGTTGAATTTGATGTTATATTGGGGATGGATTGGTTATCCCCTCTATTATGCTATTTTTGACTGTCATGCCAAGACAGTGACCTTGGCCTTGCCAGGGGTGCCTCGTTTGGAGATGAGGGGGACTCCTAGTAATTATTCTAGTAGAGTTATTTCTTATATGAAGGCTCGACGCATGGTTGAGAAGGGCTATTTGTCCTATCTGGCCTATGTTCGTGATTCTAGCGCCGAGGTTCCTTCCCTGGAGTCTGTGCCCGTGGTTCGTGAGTTTCCAGAGGATTTCCCTGCTGACATGCCGAGTATTCCACCTGACAGGGATATTGATTTTTGTATTGAGTTAGCTTAGGGAACCCAACCTATTTCTACTCCGCAGTATCATATGGCCTGACCAGAGTTGCAGGAGTTAAAGGATCAGTTGCAGGATTTGTTGGATAAAGGCTTCATTAGGCCTAGTGTTTCTCCTTGGGGTGCCCCAGTATTGTTTGTCAAGAAGAAAGATGGCTCGATGAGGATGTGTATTGACTACCGGAAGTTGAATAAGGTTACTATTAAGAACAATAATCCTTTGCTGAGGATTAATGATTTATTCGACCAGCTTCAGGGTGCTTTAGATTTTTCCAAGATTGACTTGAGATATCGTTACCATCAGCTAAGGATTAGGGCGTCTGATGTCCCTAAGACAGCCTTTCGCACTCATTATGGGCATTATGAGTTCTTGGTGATGTCATTTGGGCTGACAAATGCCCCCGCTGCTTTCATGGAGTTGATGCACCGAGTGTTCAGGCCTTATTTGGACTCATTTGTGATTGTTTTCATTGATGATATATTGATATACTCTCGCAGCCGAGAGGAGCATGAGCAGCACCTTAGAGTCGTCCTCCAGACTTTGAGGGATAGTCAGTTGTATGCAAAATTTTCCAAGTGTGAGTTCTGGTTGAGTTCAGTTGCATTTCTAGGCCATGTGGTATCCTCAGAGGGTGTTCAGGTAGATCCAAGAAGATTTCAGCAGTCAGAGATTGTCCTAGATCCACCTCAGCTACAGAGATCCGGAGTTTCTTTGGCTTAGCAGGTTATTATCGCCGGTTTGTGGAGAGCTTTTCATCCATTGCAGCCCTGATGACAGGTTGACTCAAAAGAGTGCTCAGTTCAGGTGGTCTGATGAGTGTGAGGCGAGCTTTCAGAAGATTAAGACAGCATTGACCACGGCACCGGTGTTAGTTTTTCCCATAGGTTTAGGACCGTATACCGTGTATTGTGATGCTTCACGGGTTGGGTTTGGTGCAGTGTTGATGTAGGATGGCAAGGTTATAGCCTATGTTTCCCGTTAGTTGAAGGTTCATGAGAAGATCTATCCAGTTCATGACTTGGAGTTAGCAGTGATTGTGCATGCATTGAAGATTTGGAGGCATCATCTGTGTGGTGTGCCATGTGAGGTGTTCACGGATCATAAGGGCTTACAGTATCTGTTCAAGTAGAAGGAGTTGAACATGAGGCAGAGGAGATAGTTAGAGTTGCTGAAGGATTATGATATTACCATTCTTTATCATCCGGGGAAGGCCAATGTGGTGGCCGATGCTTTGAGCCGGAAGTCAGCCAGTATGGGTAGTCTTGCCTATTTATCAGTCGGAGAGCGACCTTTTGCTTTGGATGTTCAGGCGTTAGCCAATCGATTTGTGAGATTGGAGGTTTCTAAGACTGCTAGTGTTTTGGCCCATACTGTGGCCTGTTCTTCATTGTATGACCATATTCGGGCCAGCCAGTATGATGATCGCCATTTATGTGTTCTTAGAGATAGAGTCAGGCACGAAGATGCCAAGAAGGTTACAGTTGATGATGAGGGAGTTTTGAGGATGCATCGTAGGATTTGTGTACCTGATGTGGATGGTATTCGTGAGTTGATACTTCAGAAGGCCCATAGTTCCCGGTATTCTATTCATCCAGGCACCGCAAATATGTACCAGGACTTGTGGCAACAATATTGGTGGCGGAGGATGAAGAAGGATATTGTAGCTTATGTAGCTCGGTGCTTGATTTGTCAGCAGGTTAAGTACGAGCACCAGAGACCTTGTGGTTTGATGCAGTAGATTTAGCTTCCCGAGTGGAAGTGGGAGCGTATCACCATGGACTTTGTAGTTGGGCTCCCACGGACTCAGAGGATGTTTGATGCAGTATGGGTCGTTGTGGATAGACTGACCAAGTCATCGCACTTCATTCCAGTATCAATTTCATATTCAGCAGAGAAGTTGGCAAGGATCTATATGAGAGAGATTGTTAGACTGCATGGTGTACCCATATCCACTATATCAGACCGAGGTACTCAGTTTACCTCCCATTTCTGGAGAGTATTTCAGCGAGAGTTAAGCACACAGATTGATTTGAGCACCGCATTTCATCCTCATACGGACGGACAGTCCGAGCATACTATTCAGATTTTGGAGGATATGTTGCGAGCTTGTGTCATTGACTTTGATGGTTCATGGGACCAGTTCTTGCCTTTAGCTGAGTTTGCCTACAACAACAGCTATCAGTCGAGCATTCAGATGGCTCCGTATGAGGCGTTGTATGGTAGACGGTGTCGGTCTCCAGTCGCATGGTTTGAGCCGAGAGAGGCTAGATTGTTGGGTTCTGAGTTAGTCCAGGATGCCTTGGACAAGGTGAAGATCATTCAGGATAGACTTCGTACAGCTCAGTCCAGGCAGAAGAGTTATGCAGATCACAGGGTTCGAGTTTTGGCATTTATGATAGGTGACCGGGTATTTCTTCAAATGTCGCCCATGAAGGACGTGATGAGATTTGGAAAGAAGGTCAAGTTGATCCCTAGGTACATTGGTCCATTTGAGATTCTAGATAAGGTAGGAGAGGTGGCCTACAGACTTGCCTTGCCACCTAGTTTGTCAGCCGTTCATCTGGTATTTCATGTATCTATGCTCCGGAGGTATATTGCGGATCCATCTCATGTACTTGACTTCAGTGATGTCCAATTGGACAAGTATTTATCTTATGAGGAGGAGCCGGTAGCCGTATTAGACTGGCAGGTGCGACAGTTGAGATTGAAGAGTTATCCTTTGGTTCATGTTTAGTGGAGAGGTCAGCCTGTTGAGGAAGCTACTTGAGAGTCCGAGCCCGATATGCGGAGCCGATATCCCCACCTTTTCCCCGATTCAGGTACTTTTCTATGTTCGTTCGAGGACGAACTGTTATTTTAGAGGTGGAGATTGTGATGACCTAAAAGGTCATCTTGTGTTAATTTAGCAAAAACTGTGTTTTAAGGCCCCGAAAGCCTCTGTTAATCTCACCTTGATGTGCGTTCACAGCGCGGGTGCGTAGCCGGGGAGTCTCTATGTGGAAATGTGTTAAACAGTTGATTTTATGATAATTAATGGAATAAAGTTGACTTTGGTCAACATTTTTGGTAAACGGACCCGGACCCGTTATTTGACGGTCCTGGAGGGTTCGTAGGAAAATATGGGACTTGGGCGTATGCCGGAATCGAATTTCGAGGTCCTAAGTCCGAGATATGAATTTTTAAAGAAAATTATTTTCTGAAAATAAGAAAGACTTTTGAAAATGAACTTTGATGTGAAATGTGTGTTACCGAGCCTGATATGGTTCTGGGGCCCAGAACAGGTTCAATATGTGTTATGTGAGTTATCTGTAAAATTTGGTATGAAACGGACATGGTTTGACGTGTTTATGGGTCAAAATTAGAAAATTTAGAAGTTTATGAAGTTCAGAAAATTCTATAGATTTTGGAGTTTAATTCATTGTTTTTGATGTTATTCTGGTAGTTATTACTCGAATAAGTTTGTAAGATGATTTTGAAGTCCTGTGTATATTTGGTTTTGAGTCCCGAGGGGTCGGGGGAGTTCCGGGTAGGTGTCGGGGTGCAAAAGAGTTGGAAACATTGTTTTAGGGGGCTGTTCTGGTGTCTGAGATTTTTACACTATGCGATCGCACAGGTTTCCCCGTGATCGCGTAGTGTAGTGTGAGGGGGGGGGGTCAATTTTCTCTGCGCGATCGCAAAGAGCTGGGTGCGAACGCGAAGCCTTAGGGCTTAGCTCTACGCGAACACATCCTTATGTCCGCGATCGCGTAAGTCTCCTGTGGGGTTGGGGGCTGGGTAGCATGGGTCCACGTCTGGTTTCTATGCGATTGAGTTATTGAATAATTATTGATGTTATTAAGTCAATTATGTCTAGATTTTATCGTTTCGGATTCGGATTCAAAAGGAAAGGCCATGACTGAGGCTTGACTTGCATTCTTGGAGCCGAGGTAAGTGTTTGGCCTAACCTTAGCTTGAGGGATTAGGTATAAAGTCTTATTTTCTATGTGTAATTCATGTCCAACGTATAGGTGAGGTGACGAGTACCTACATATTGTGGTCAAGCATGCCCTTGAGTCGAATTTTGATGAATTATTTAATGTTCTTTGATATTCTCCGTGTTGTGAATTATTTGGAACCTTGGAAGTTGTACCTTGAGGTTACTTCATGACGTAGAAAGTTATTGCTTATGTGTTTGGACGAGGATTTTACTGTTGATATTATACTTCTGAGTGAGATTGGTTATAGCTGAGTCCCTCGCCGGGACATTAGAATTTTGTAGATTATTTCTGTACATTTGAAATATCGTATTGTTCAACTTTCATATCAATTGTTGCTTTTACACTCATTATGCACGGGGGAAAATTCCGTGCCGAGTGATTATTAATTATGCACGAAGAAACATTCTGTGCCGATTGATTATATTTATGCACGAGGGAACATTCCGTGCCGATTGATTATTATTTATGCACGAGGGGACATTCCGTGCCGATTGATTATATTTATGCGCAAGGGGACATTCCGTGCCGATTGATTATTATTTATGTGCGATGGGACATTACGTGCCGATTGATTATTATTGATGCACGAGGGGACATTCCGTGCCGAGTCATTATTATTCATGCGCAAGGGGACATTCCGTGCCGTGTGATTTTGAGGCTATACATGAGGGGTCATGTCGTGTCTTCTCCTGACTATTTTACTTGTTTCGAGTTGTCATTTCCTGCTTTACTTCTACATTCCAGTTAGTACTTGATTCTATTGTTTTAGCCATTTTTGCCCCTCTTATCCCCATCATGTTCTTCCCCGTAACTGTATTCTTGTTTATTTTCTACTATACTATCGAACTGCACAGGTACAATTTGTTGTCGTGTCCTAGCCTCGTCACTACTTCGCCGAGGTTAGGCCTGGCACTTACTCAGTATATGAGGTCGGTTGTACTGATGCTACACCTGCACTTCTTTATGTTGTGCGGATTACGCAGCCAGACCCAGTGGGCATCGCTAGTGGGAGTGTCCTTCGGTCCATTCTAGACGACACCGAGATAGTTCCGCATGGCGTTCGTGGATCTCGGCGTCCCTGTCTATCTTTCATTCTGTCATTTATGTGTTTTCCACACAGATACATCATTTTATTTTCAAACTGTTGTTTTTAGTCAAATCTTAGACTGGTTCATGAGGTTGTGACCCCACTTCTGGGTTTTGTACTTAAAGGGATTTCTTCGTTATTAGCTATTGTCATTTAGATTTATGTCAATGCTTCCGCACTTTATCTCTATTATCTAGTCAGTGTTCGTTATTTTTACTTGTTAATAAATCAATTCAGTTAACATGTTGGTTTGCCTAGCGGGTGCAACGTTAGGCGCCATCACGACCTGAAGGTGGTATTTCGGGTCGTGGCAAAAAGATTCATAAATCTCTATTTAGGCTTCACATTTCAGCAAAAAGCCTTCAAGAATTCTAAATTATCCAATAGGTCCAACTTAGCCTATTCAACTCACTTCTTATCGATTGATACTCTTTTTGAGTCATTAATTATACTACATTAATTACCCAAAATCATCAAGTCATTATTCATTGCCTTCTCCAATAAAATCCTGGGTTCGAGAACACCCATTTCAAGAACTAGTGTTGTATTTATCTAAATTGTGATTCTCGATTCAATTCATTCATCGATTAAGTTATCAAGTTCATTGGAATCATTAGAAACTCAAAACAATTCCACTAATAGTCAATTCATCACTATTCGTCTTCTTCTTTTCCCAAAATATAATTTTCAAGACCCACTCGTAGGGTTCCTATAATACTTCATTTTAACTTCATAAACATGCTACCCATACTTCAATATAACATATATGTGAAGCTCAAGTAAAGAAATTACCTCGTGATAGAAGAATCTCACTTTTTTCTATTTGGTGTTTTTGAATATTCAACCCATTTTCTATGGTATTTGATCCATAATAATGTTAGTGTTATATCAAATGATGTTACATAATAATTCTTATACCAAATAAACTTTCCTTGAAGTGTATTCATGGTGGAAAGGTTCCTCCTTCTCTCTATAGCCCAAATCCTTCTCCAAAAATTCATCTATTTCTCTATCCTTGAATAGCCACTTTTAAAATTTTAATGACATGTGTAACTACGCACACCTCCAGCGTAGCTACGCTTACTTCCTCTTCAGCTCCCCTTCCTTTGACAAGCTTACTGGAATCAGCTACACACAAGGCAGCGTAGTTTTGCACAGCTCGCGTAGTTGCGTGGCTGTTGTGCTACCCAACATTAAGAAGATCATAACTACTTGTACGAATATCCAAATGACGAACGATTTGATTCATTAAAAGCTAGGCTCATAGATCTTTAGTATTATAGGTCGTAAACTACATAAATACTCATATATCGGTATTTGTGCTCCTTTAAAATTAGATCTTGTGCAAACTTATTTGAAAATTTAACCATCATATAGTTTCCAACATGACTTAACCTTAGAGCTCTTCTTTGACCATAAACCACTATTGATATACCTTGTACACATATTACATGATGAAATAATATCCTTCATATCATTAGTCCTTGTTCACACCCGAATGAATATAATTAGCACATGTTAATCTTCATAATAGCCTTAAAACACTTCGAAATTTTTCTGGGGTATTACATTCTTTGCCACTTAATAACATTTCATCCTTGAATGTTTTATAAGCCATTATTCCGCATGGGGTTATCCTCCTTTCATATAAACAATAATCCCTAATCATTTCTGACTTATCTGAAAATCTCAACTTCCTTAAGGCCTTGAAATTTGGCTAACTCTCAAGTTTCTCAAAACTTTTGTCAGAGTCTCCCTCGTAATTGGAATTATCCAAAACTTATAACTTGTCCAAAACAAGCCCCCACACAGGCACCTCCAATAATATAATTCAACAACCAAAGATCTACACAAAATATATATCATTTTGGCCCTACATAGCTGCACAACATCCTCAATGTATCAGAACAAATTATCTAGTCCCCACCCCGCCGCACATAAATCCTCGATGCACAAATAAAATATACATGCCCAAAACGACTGCACATATACCAGAATTAGCATGTTTAATGACAGAATTGCCCTTTCAAAATCTTTTAAT
>ML317499.1:0-32035 GCA_005239505.1 Nicotiana paniculata
AAAATCCTATATTACTTGTCGACCACGTACACTTGCGTGTGCATTGGGAATTCAACCAACATTCTGTGTTTATAAAATTGAAGCTGCATATCTTCTGTGTTCTGATTTTCACTTAGACATCATATTTAGGATCCTGCTTAATAATACTGCCCTTGTTTGTGTTTGAGACGTGCTACTTATATGCATTATCTGTGGAGGTAAATCTGAGCCTCTTAACTGCTTTTTCCTGTTTTATCTATTCAAATCTTATCTGCTCTTGCCTGTCGCCTAGTATTTTCTCCTTTCAACCTTAGGGTTCTGTCTAGAACTGCCTATAGGTAGAGGTCCTAAATCCCTCCAGAGCCATTAAGAAGGGACATGTAACAACACGCATAGATACCGTTAAACAACACTCACTTTAATAACCGCTAAGGGGTGGGGAAGGGTAGATATGTATATGATGGCCGGTGCACTAATGCAACGTGTAGCCCCTCTTCTGAGGAGTGATTACCGGGCATTTTACCGATGTGATCTTATAGGATAAACGACCTAGCACCGCCCTATCCCTTACATATGTGTGTTTAGATCATAACTCTTTCAAACCTTGTATATGTATTTTTAGACTTCAAATCTTTTAAAATTTTACCACATATGTGTGCTTAGACTACGAATCTTCCAAAAATATTTATTTGTTTACCTATATGTTTTGTTTGCTTATGTGCTACCTGTTTTAAAATTCACAAATCTTGTTTGGCTGGGAACCACAATTGTGGAATTTGGGGTGCCTAACACATTCCCCTTGAAGTAATTTCAAGCCCTTACCCTATCTTTGGTTATCTAATCTGTGTTTATAAATAATCCTTAATAGGTTCCCTAACGCACCTTAAAATTGTTAGGTGGCGACTCTTTAATTCCTTATCCCTTTCCCAAAAGGAAACGAGTTGTCCCAATAATGTCGAATACCCTGACCGACCCGAAAGGGGAGGAAAGAAGGGGGGGGGGGAGGGGGAGGCGATAGTTACCATCAAGAATAAGTATTTGTTGCCGAGGATTGATGATTTGTTTGATCAGATTCAGGGTGCCAAGGTATTTTCGAAGATTGATTTGAGATTTGGCTACCATCAATTGAGGATTAGGGCATCCGATATCCCTAAGACAACTTTTCGCACTCGGTACGGGCATTATGAGTTCTTAGTGATGTCATTCGGGTTGACAAATTCCCCAGCAGCTTTCATGGACTTGATGAACCGAGTACTCAGGCCTTATTTGGATTCCTTCACGATTGTCTTCATTGATGATATTCTGATTTGTTCCGCAGCTGGGAGGAGCATGGGAAACACCTTCGAGTCGTTCTCCAGACTCTAAAGGACAGTCAGTTATATGCTAAGTTTTCGAAATGTGAGTTTTGGTCGAGTTCAGTTGCATTCCTGGGTTATGTTGTATCAGCGGAGGGTATTCAGGTGGATCCTAAGAAGATTTCAGCGGTCAAGGATTGTCCTAGACCCACATCAGCTACAAAGATCCGGAGTTTCTTGGGATTGGCGGGCTATTACCGTCGGTTTGAAGAGGGGATTTCTTCTATTGCAGCCCCAATGACCAGGTTGACTCAGAAGGGTGCCCAGTTCAGGTGGTCAGAGGAGTGCGAGGTGAGTTTCCAGAAGCTCAAGAACACTTTGACTACGATGTCGTTGTTGGTTTTGCCCACAGGTTCAGGGCCATATACTGTGTATTGTTATGCATCTCGGGTTGGACTTGGTGCAGTGTTGATGAAGGATGGCAAGGTCATTGCATATGCTTCGCGTCAGTTGAAGATCCACGAGAAGAATTATCCAGTTCATAACTTGGAGTTAGCAGCCATTGTCTACACACTGAAGATTTGGAGGCATTATCTGTATGGCGTGTCATGTGAGGTGTTCACAGATCATAAGAGTTTGCAATATTTCTTCAAGCAGAAGGAGTTGAATTTGAGGTAGAGGAGATGGTTGGAGCTGTTGAAAGACTATGAAATCACTATCTTATGTCATCCGGGGAAGGCCAATATGGTGGCCGATGCTTTGAGTAAGAACTCAGCCAGTATGGGTAGCCTTGCTTATATTCCGGTTGGGGAGAGACCACTTGCTTTGGATGTTCAGGCTTTAGCCAATCGGTTCATGAGATTCGATGTTTCTGAGCCCGACCGTGTTCTAGCTTATACAGTTTCTCGTTCTTCATTATTTGATCGTATTCGAGATTGCCAGTATGATGATACTCATTTGTGTGTCCTTAGGAACACGGTGAGGCACATTGGTGCCAAGAAGTTTACAGTTGGTGATGATGGAGTTTTATGGATGCAGGTCGTATTTGTGTGCCCAATGTGGATGGACTTTGTGAGTTGATTTTAGAGGAGGCCCATAGTTCTCGGTACTCCATTCATCCGGGCACCGCAAAGATGTATCAGGATTTGCGGCAACATTATTGGTGGAGGAGGATGAAGAAGGATATTGTGGAATATGTAGCGTGGTGCTTGAATTGTCATCAGGTAAAGTACGAGCATCAGAGACTTGGTGGTTTATTGCAGCAGATTGAGATTCCTGAGTGGAAGTGGGAGCGTATCACCTTGGATTTCGTTGTTGGATTCCCACGAACTCTGAGGAAGTTCGATGCAGTATGGGTTATTGTGGATAGGCTGACCAAGCCAGCGCATTTTATTCCTCTGGCATTTTCCTATTCTTTGAAGAGATTGGCAGAGATCTACATTAGGGAGATTGTTCAACTTCATGGTATTCCCGTGTCTATTATTTCTGACCGAGGTACGCAGTTTACTTCGCATTTTTGGAGGGCATTTCAGCGTGAGTTAGGCACGCGGGTCGATTTGAGCACAACATTTCATCCTCAGATGGACGGCCAGTTCGAGCGTACTATTCAGATTTTAGAGGATATGCTACGAGCCTGTGCCATTGACTTTGGAGGTTCTTCGGATCAGTTCTTGCCATTAGCTGAGTTTGCCTACAACAACAACTATAAGTCGAGCATTCAGATGGCTCCCTATGAGGCATTATATGGTAGGCGGTGTCGGTCACCTGTTGGGTGGTTTGAGCCGGGAGAGGCTCGGTTTTTGGGTACAGACATAGTGCAGGATGCCTTGGATAAGGTTAAGATCATTCAGGATAGACTTCGTACAGATCAATCTAGGCAGAAGAGTTATGCCGACCGCAGAGTTCGTGATATGGCATTCATGGTCGGAGAGCTGGTGTTGCTTTGGGTGTCGCCCATGAAGGGAATGATGAGATTTGGGAAGAAGGGCAAGCTAAGCCCTAGGTACATTGGTCCGTTTGAGATCCTTGATAGAGTGGGAGAGGTGTCTTACAGACTTGCGTTGCCACTGAATTTATCAGTTGTGCATCCAATGTTTCATGTGTCGATGCTTCGGAATTATCATGACGATCCAGCCCATGTAATAGACTTCAGCAGTGTCCAGTTGGACAAGGATTTGACCTATGAGGAGGAGCCGGTAGCCATATTAGACCGGCAGGTTCGTCAGTTGAGATCGAAGTGTTATCCTTCGGTTCTTGTTCAGTGGAGAGGTTAGCCTGCCGAGGTAGCTACCTGGGAGTCCGAGTCCGATATGAGGAGCCGGTATCCCCACTTTTTCCCCGATTCAGGTACTTTTCTATGTTCGTTCGAGGACGAGCGTTTGTTTTAGAGGTGTCACGACCCAAATTTCCCTCCATTGGGTACCGTGATGGCACCTAGACTGAGGAACTAGGTAAGCCTAACATTTAACCATAATAACAATAATAAAAGAACTTTAACAATCTCGATAATAGAAATCTTGACTGGGTCTACATTTTCCCCCAAAACCCGGTAAATACAAGTCATAAGCTCTACGAAATCTTTCTACCAAATCTAAATACAAATGTCTAGAAATAAGTAAGTACAGTTGAAATAAACAGGAAGGTGACTCCGAAGCCTGCGAACGCAGCGGCAGGTTACCTTGAGTCTCCTCAGCAATCATCCGCGTATCTACTAACAACCAAAACCTGGATCTGTGCAAATAAAAATGCACAGAAGTGTAGTATGAGCACACCACATCGGTGCCCAGTAAGTATCAAGACTAACCTCGGTGGAGTAGTGACGAGGACTAGTCAAGACACCACTAGTCTACAGGATAAATAACATGAATGTAGAAATGACCGAACATTACATCTATATAAGACTTCACGGACTAATTTACAACAATGACAATGTAAAGCGGAAGGAAATTACAGAAAAACAATCACGAAACAACACGAGAGTTGAGTATTGTGTTTCCTTCGATGTGAAACAACACGAGAGTTGAGTAAGACTTCACGGACTAATTTACAACAATGAAAATATAAAGCGGAAGGAAATTACAGAAAATCAATCACAAAACTGCACAAAAATACACAGAAAGATGGACAACAAAACAAGCCTAACCGAAAGGAAACACAATACAATAGAGAACACCAATAACTCAACTCTACGTAGGTTTGTTCACATCGGGCCTTAGCCATTAAAATCCATAAACTGGTGGAAATCTTTAAAACAACAGTTCATATGAAAAACTTTTGCAAATAAAATCATTATATTATGGAAGAGTTTCCTTTGAAAACATACTTTCTCCAAAAGTAGATATAAGTATATTTAATAGNAAGATGCTTTCCCAATAAATGACTTCCAAATATCATTTTAGGCAAGACTAGTGCTTTTCAAATATACCTTCGATGTGAAAGTCATTCAAATATAATCATTTCGAAACCATCACTTTTTCAATAATACTTTTCAATAAAATCCCTTGATCAAAATCTCCTCAAGATTTATCTACCGGAACTCAGTCTGTAACTCAGTAATTGCCATGCAGTACATGAGAAATATCAAATCTTGCCAATAAATGCAGTAAGAGATAAGTAGGAATATCAAAATTTAGAAAAACGGAATAAAATGCAAAAAAAGTGCACGACATCACCCTTCGTTCTTTTACTCTCATCCTCACCAAAACTAGTGCACGGCATCACCCTTCGTGCTTTACTCTCATCCTCACCAAAACAAGTGCACGGCATCACCCTTCGTGCTTTACTCTCATCCTCACAATAAATAAATAAAAATGACACGACATTATCCTTCGTGCTTATATAAAATAAACATGGCACGACATTATCCTTCGTGCTTAAATAAAATAAACATGGCACGACATTATCCTTCGTGCTTAAATAGAATAAACATGGCACGTCATCACCCTTCGTGCTTTTACACTCTCATCCTCACAATAAATAAATACACGGCATTACTCTTCGTGATTTACACTCTTCCTCACCCAAACAACATCAAGAACAACAGTTTGGCAAGGAAAATCAACAATAAGAACCATAAACATCCCGGCAAGGGAATCACAGTGCAAACAATACCATTGACAGCATAAATAGTAATAGAAACTGTAACATCCCGGCAAGGGAATCAACAAGGAACACAACATCATCAACAACATGGATAATAAGAGAAAACACACGATCCTGGCAAGGGAAACAACAATAACCAATCTCATCTAAACAGTTAACTTCACGGAATAAACTCAACTTAAACAAAGGCGCAGTAATAGGCAACATCAAGGAAATACCAATAACATAAATGTCTAACAATTAGACCTAAGTGGAACTTAAGGGAATAGTCGTATAAATCATAATGTAAGACTCACGGGCATGCTTGACTCCAACGAATAGATGTTCCAACTACGGCTAGTCAACTATAAGGCTAGATGACACTAACTATAGTCAATTAGGAAAGTTAGGAAGAAAATACAGCATGTTGATAAGAGAAGTAGAGTATTCAGTTAAGTCAATTAAGGTCAAATAGCTAACGAAGGAATCCAAAACAAATAATTCTAATTTAAACAGGAAGGGATAAAATTAACAACCAAGGATTCAAATGTAACAATTACAAATCATACACAGGTAATATAAGAACCTACGAATCCTAAAAGGCCAATCTAATTGCAAATAAGTCTGAGTACGTACTCGTCACCTCACATACACGGACTACAATCAACAAGGAAGACTCAATCCTATGGGGTAGTTCCCCCACACAAGGTTAGGCAAGATACTTACCTCAAATACGACAACCCGATACTTAAAAGTGAACTTCTCGGATGAAAAGACCTCCGGACGGCTCAAAATCAACTAAAACAACTTCAAAATACACATAAAACGTATAAGGAACTATTCTGAATAATAAAGTTTCAGTCATTACCAATTTATAAAAATCGACTCAAAAGTCGACCCCCGGGCCTGCACCTCGGAACCAAAAAATTTACAAAAATCCGATTACCCATTCCGATACGAGTTCAACCATACTAAATTTATCAAAATTCCGATACCATTTGGTCCTTCAAATCATGATTTTTCATTTTAGAAATTTTCTTTCAAAACCCACATTCTTCCTCAACTAATAACATAATGAAATGATAAAAACAAGAACTAATTCATGAAATATAATTAATTCTAGTGGAAGAACACTTATCCATTCGATTTGTGTGAAAAACCCCCAAAGAATCGCCAAAAATCGAGCTCTAGAAGTCAAAATATGTTTAAAATGGCTTAACTTTCGTTATATAACTTCTGCCCAGGTCTTTACTCAATGCGATCGCGGAAAATTCTTCGATATCGCGATGTATAAAAATTTCCAGCCTTAAATTTGCTCTTCGCGATCGCGGAAAAAGCTTCGTGATCGCGAAGAACAAATTCCCAGCTCTTCCGGACAACCTCTAGTATGATGGACATAGATTTTTGTACAAAACTCCAAATTGCAATTGGTTTGACTTTTTGAAAACTTGACACGAAGATATACAATTTCATTCTTTTATCATCTCTCAATTCCTTATAGATTTTGAGATATAAGTTGCTAAAGTCAGTCCAATGCAACACAATGCGATTTCCAAATACTTCCTGGACATTCTGTAGTGTATCAATCATAAATCTTGGTACACAACTCCAAATTCCAAATGGTTTGATTTTACGAAAACTAGACTCAAACGAATACAACTTTTTGTTTTGGATCATCTCCAAATTCCTTATAGATTTCAAGATACAAGCTTCCAAAGTCGAGTCAGTGCAGCAGAATATTTCCTCTATGCGATCGCGAAAGGCCTTCCGCGATCGCGCTTCACTGGCCCATTTCTCTAATTTTACTCATCGCAATCGCGTAGCACACTACTGTAGCCAAAAACCATCAGCTATAAATGGCCTAGAAATGGTCCGAAACCATCCCGAAACTCACCCGAGCCCCTCGGGACCCTGTCCGAACGTGCCAACAAGTCTCAAAATATATCACGGACTTAGTCGAGGCCTCAAATCACATCAAACAACGCTAAAAACATGAATCGCACTCCTATTCAAGTTTTATGAACTTTAGAACTTTAAACTTCTATATTCAATGCCGAAACCTATCAAATCACGTCCGATTAACCTCAAATTTTACACACAAGCCACATTCAACATTATGGACCTGCTCCAACTTCCGGAATCGCATTCCGACCCCGATATCAAAATTTCCACTTCCATCGGATTCCTCAAAAACCTTCAAATTTCTATCTTTAGCAAAATGACTTCAAAATAACCTATGGACATCCGAATTCACTTCCGATCGCGCTCCCAACTACAAAATTACCATACAGAGCTATTCCCAGGCTCGAAATTCCAAACGGACATATATATCACTGAAATTCCTTTCAACCCAGATTTATGAAATTCTTCTAAAGTGCTATCTTCCATAATATACGTCGAAACGCTCCTAGGTTATCCAAATCCCGGTCCGAACATACGCCCAAGTCTGAAATCATCATACGAATCTGCTGGAACCTTCAAATCCTGATTCAGACGTTGTTTACTCAAAATTCCAATCTTAGTTGATTCTTTCAACTTAAGACTTCCGAAATGATTATTTTCTTTCCAATTCAACTCCGGACTATTCGGTAACTGAATCTAACCACCCACACATGTCAATATATACAATGTGAAGTTGTTCATGACCTTACGCCACCGAATAGAGCTGAAATCCTCAAAACGACCGGTCGAGTCGTTATAAGAGGTGGAGATGTGATGACCCAAAAAGTCATATCTCATTTTATAAGTCAAAATTATGTTCCGAGGCCTTGAAAACCTCCTTTTATCTCACCTCGTTTTGCATGCGCAGTCCGGGCGTATATCCGGAAAGCTTTTATATGAAAATTGAGAAAAATGCTAATTTTTCCTTTAAAATTGAATTTAAGTTGACTTCGGTCAACATTTTGGGTAAACGGACCCGAACCCGTGATTTGACGGTCCCGGAGGGTTCGTAGGAAAATATGGGACTTGAGCGTATGCCCAGAATTGAATTCTGTTGTCCCAAGCCCGAGAAATGAATTTTCGAAGAAATTATTTTACTAAAATTATAAGAGTTTTTGAAAATTTGATTATATTTGAAATTGATGGTATCAGGCCCGTATTTTGGTTTTGGAGCCCGGTACAGGTTTAATATAGTATTTGAGTGATGCCTGTAAAATTTTATAAGAAACGGAGGTCATATGACGTGATTCGGACCCGTAGTTGTAAGAATTAAAATTTTGAAAGTTCTTGAGATTTTCTTTGATTTTGATGCTAAATCGTTGTTTAAGATGTTATTTTGGCGATTTGATCGCTTGAGTAAGTCCGTATGATATTTTTGGAGTTGTGTGCATGTTTGGTTTGGAGCCCCGAGGGCTCGGGTGAGATTCAGATAGGTATCAGAGTGTTTTTGGACTTAGAAAATCTGGTGAAATAGCTGTTTTCTGGTGTCTGGTAATTTGTACTATGCGAACACGTGGTAATCCACGCGAACGCGAAGAGTAATTGGGGTTGGGGCTGGGTTTGTACTATGCGAACGCGGCCAGTGGCTCGCGAACGCACAACTTTAGGAGGGGAACTGGGGGAGGGGAGATAATACTCTATGCGAACGCGTCCAAGGCACGCGAACACAAAGGCCAGGGGGAGTAATCCTACGCGAACGCATCAGACCTCTCGCGATCACGTAAAGGTCCTGTCTAGGGGTTTAAAACAGTAAAGAAAACGGGAAGAGGCCATAATTTCATATCTCTTTCCATAGAATCCGATCTTGGGCGATTTTTGAAGAGGGATTTCATCACCAAATTATAGGTTCGTGTTCTTCAACTCGTTTCCTTCAATTTCCATCAACACCCATTAGATTTTTAGGCCTAAGTCTTGTTCTTGAAGGGTAGAAAATTAGGGATTTTTAGGAGAATTAGGGATTTTACAAATTTGGGAATTTGGACCTTGATTTGGGGTCGGATTGTGAAACTAATTATATATTCGGGCTCGTGGGTGTATGGGTGATCAGATTTTGGTCCGAACCTCATGTTTTGACCAAGCGGGCCTGGGGTCGATTTTTGAATTTTTGGGAAGAATAATAGAAAACTCATAATTAAGCATTGGGGTTGAATTTTAGTGTTTATTGATATTGTTAAGCTAATTATGTCTAGATACAATCGAATTGGAGGCGAATTCTAAAGGAAAAACGGTAATTGAGGCTTGAGTTTGGTCGTGGAATTCGAGGTAAGTGTTTGTCTTACCTTAGCTTGAGGGAATAGGTATTGTGTCTTATTTGCTACGTGTTAGTATAATGTGCAACATATAGGTGTGGTGACGAGTATCTATACGTTGGTGTCAAGCATGCCGTGAGTCGAATATTGTGATTTATTTGATTTTTCATTAAGCATTACTTGAGTTTAATTTGACAATTTTCTATGTTGATGGTGTTTCTTTTGTATTGATCATTGTCGAGTATTGGCTCGAGTCGAGAATTACTACGTGAAATTGAGTTACTAGGTGAGATTGGTTATAGCTGTTTCCCTTGCCGGGATGATATTGATTCTACTGTTGACTCCCTTACCGGGACGTTATGGCTTTATTATTGTTGTTTGTATTTTTGATTTCCTTGCCGGATTGTTGTTATTGATTTGTTTGGGTGAGGAAGAGTGTAAAGCACAAAGGGTGATGCCGTGCATTCTATTTATTATTTGGTGAGGATGAGAGTAAAAGCACGAAGGGTGATGCCGTGCATTCTATTTATTATTTGGTGAGGATGAGAGTAAAAGCACCGGAGGGTGATGCCGTGCATTCTATTTATTATTTGGGTGAGGATGAGAGTAAAAGCACGAAGGGTAATGCCGTTCCATATGCATTCTATTTATTATTTGTTGAGGATGAGAGTAAAATCACGAAGGGTGATACCGTACATTCTATTTATTATTTGGTGAGGATGTGAGTAAAAGCATGAAGGGTGATGCCGTGCACTTGTTTTTGTGCTGTTATTTCTGTTGTTTAAATTGATATCTAATTTGTTGCTTTACTTATTATTTATATTATTTGATATTTCCTCCCCTCACTATGTTCCCCTTTCCTTGTATTTAGCTGCTTAATTCTTGTTGTTATTATTTTCTCCGTATACGATTAAATTGCACATGTTTAGTTGGTTGTCGTGTCCTAGCCTCGTCAATACTTCGCCGAGGTTAGGATTGACACTTACTCAGTACATGGGGTCGGTTGTACTGATGCTACACTCTGCACTTTTGTGCAGATCCCGGTACAGGACCCTACAGATCTTAGAGTGAGGAGGCTGCTTTCAGTCTTTTTGGAGATTCGGAGGTAGTCCTGCAGGCGTCCGCAGGCCTTGGCGCCCCCTCCTACTTTATTTCCACTCTGTTCTTCTTTATTGTGAGACAAATGTATTTATTTTATTCTGACCTTTATATGTAGTATTCATAGACAGTCCGTAAAGTTGTGACACCTAATTCTGGGTTTAGTATTATGGTTTTCGTTATGGCTTTTAATTTAGTTGTGGACTTTGTTTTCTCTCACGCTTTTATTTCCGCTTATTTGTACATCACCTGTTATCTGTTAAAAATAAATGAATAAGGTAAATAAACATTAACGTTGGCTTGCCTAGTGGGTTCAATGTTAGGCGCCATCACGGTCCCGGCGGTGGAAAATTCGGGTTGTGACAGTGATATTCTGGATTGGTCTCGCTGAGTAGTATTACTTGTGTAGAGTTTTATAGAGTATAAGTGTCACAACCCAAAATCTATAAGGTCGTGATGGCGCCGGACACCACTATCAGGCAAGCCAATCATTAAATGGTTAAGTTAAATTTCCTGTTTTAGCATTTTTGAAATCATTACCTTTCACTTTATTACGTAATAACTGAATAAAATCCGCTAGGTAGATACTATAGTTTAATATTCCATTTTTGTACAAAATACATCCTAAACACATCCCAGAACCCGGTGACACAAGTACATGAGCAATTTCTAAAAATTTCACAAATACTACAAAGCTTGTCCGAAATGCAAATTTGGACAAGGAATTTATAATGAAAATAAATACAATATGAGGGAGACCCTGTCAGTTGCGAATCGCCTTCGGATGATGCAGCTCGCCTAAGTCTCCAAAATAGCCACCTCGCTATGAAAGTACCTATGCAATAAAAATGCACAGCAAGTGTAGCATGAGTACGAAAACGTGTACTCAGTAAGTTTCCCGCCTAACCTCAGAGAGGTAAGGACGAGAGGTCGAATTAGACACTTGCTAGAAGTCAATTTAGTATAATCAAGAGAGACACTAAGCATGTATGTCATAGGCAATTTATTAAAATCGGGAATAAATAATATTAACTCCTTCCACATTTAACACTTTAAATCTTCGTCATTTCAGTTGACAATTTAAATCATAATCAGGGATAAGAAACATCAGACTTATTTCACATTTTACACATCAATTCTTCTTCTTTTTAACTGGCAATTAAGAATTTTCTTAGGGCGATAAACATGTATAAATCACAGGAAATACGCAGCAATTATCGTGCGCAAAAAAAGTTCCGAGGATGGAACGACGCAGACCAACAATAATAAACTGTGCACTGCCGAGGGTCGAACGGCTCGAACCATAGATGCATCTATCAGCCCCGCTCGCGAATCGATCATGCGACGCGGTTATACATAAATACAGGGTTATCCTGCTCGCAAATCATACATGCGACTCAGGCACCCATAGATACATATATTCACACAATAAGTCCACATTTTTATCAAGAAAGCAGTTACTCAGGAAAGTGGTAAAATTCTTCTTAAAGGAACACGAAAAATAGCATTTAAATCTTTGTTTTGAAACTCATTTGCCTAGTTTAATAATATTCAATAATATAACCTTATCAGGAATACAATTATCCACGGAGGAATCAATTCTCTTTCTAAATGATTAAGAAAGGTTCATTCTAGCCTTCTTCGGAAATAAATTACCAATTCAATTGCATTATCAGTCCAATAATGTTTGCAGGATCACATGATATTTTATTGACAAGGTCACGAGTACGACAAGTAAAGCATGCTAGTGGGTCCTAGACTACCCGGACATGGCATAATAGTAGCTACGAATGGACTCCTCTCACCTCGTGCGTACGTAGACCCCACATATAGTAGCACATATTTAATTAGTTCACCTAGGGAAACAATTTCCCCTCACAAAGTTAGAAAGGAGAATACCTCGCTCCGAAATTCCATAACCGGCTTCCAAACCCTTCCGACGACTCCAATGGATGCCAACGCCCCAAAACTATCCAAATAACGACAAATCAATGAAAATATACTCTAATATTTGCAACAATTCAAATTATATAATTTCCCAACTCCGCTCAGTGAATTGACCAAAATGCGCTTGGGCCCACGTGCCCGGATTCTGAAATTTCTCGAAGATATACCCTTCCCATAGCCTTACTAGCTGCAATATACAATTTAGCCTTAATTTCATGCTCAAATTCGTGGTAAAACTCAAATATACAAATTTCTAGGTTTTCTTCAAAATTCCCAATTTTTCCATAATTTTTCATGTTCAAATCTATGCATAACCCTTGTATTTAACTTGAGATAAGTAGGAACAACTTACCTTGATATAGATGACGGAAATCCCTTCTTGAAGCTGTCACAACCCGAAATCCCACCTTCAGGCCGTGATGGCGCCTAACGCTGCACCCGCTAGGCAAGCCAACGTGTTAACTGAATTAATTTGTTAACCAGTGAAAGTAATAAACACTGACTAGATAATCAACATAAAGTGCGGAAGTATTTAACAAAATCTAAATAACAATAGCCAATAACGAAGATTCCTTTTAAGTACGAAAACCCAGAAATGGAGTCACAACCTCACGAACCAGTCTATGATTTAGCTAAAAACAACAGTTTGAAATAAGACGATATATTTGTCTGGAAACACATAGATGACATAATGAAAGATAGACAGTGACGCCGAGATCCACGAAAGCCTGCGGAACTACCTCGGTGTCGTCTCAAATGGACCGAAGGACACTCCCCCTAACGATGTCCACTGGGTCCGGCTGCGTAATCTGCACAACATAAAGAAGTGCAGGTGTAGCATCAGTACAACCGACCCCATGTACTGAATAAATGCCAAACCTAACCTCGGCGAAGTAGTGACAAGGCTAGGACACGACAACAAATTGTACCTCTGCAGTTCTGTAGTATAGCAGAAAATAAACAAGAAATACAGTTACGAGGAAGAACATGCTAGGGATAAAAAGGGCAACAATTGCTAACACAGTAGAATCAAGTACTAACGGAAATGTAGAAGTAAAACAGGAAATAAAAACTTGAAACAAGTAAAATAGACAAGAGAAGGCACGACATGTCCCCTCGTGCATAGCCTCAAAATCACGCGGCACAGAATGTCCCCTCGTGCATAAATAATAATCACTCGGCACGGAATATCACCTCGTGCATAAATAATAATCACTCAGCACGGAATGTCCCCTCGTGCATAAATAATAATCACTCGGCACGGAATATCACCTCGTGCATAAATAATAATCACTCAGCACGGAATGTCCCCTCGTGCATAAATAATAATCACTCGGTATGGAATGTCCCCTCGTGCATAATGAATATAAAAGCCACAATTGATATGAAAGGTTAACAATACGACATTTCAAATGTACAGATATAATCAACGAAATTCTATTGTCCCGGTAAGGGACTCAGCTATAACCAATCTCACTCTGAAGTATAATGTCAACAGTAAACCCTCGACCAAACACATAATAAATAATTTCCTACGTCATAAAGTAATCTCAAGATACCACTTCCAAGGTTCCCAATACTTCACAGCACAGAGAATATCCAAGAACATTAAATAACTCATCAAGATTTGACTCACAGGCATGCTTGACCACAACATATAGGTACCCATCACCTCACCTATACATTGGACATGAATTACACATAGCAAATAAGACTCTATACCTATTCCCTCAAGCTAAGGTTAGGCCAAACACTTACCTCGACTCCAAGAATGCAAGTCAAGCCTCAATCACGGCCTTTCCTCTTGAATCTGACTCCGAAACGATAATATCTAGACATAATTGACTTAATAACATCAATAATTATTCAATAACTCAATCCCAAAGCCTAATTATACATTTCCCATAATTCTACCAAAAATGCCAAAATTCGATCCCGGGACTGCTTGGTCCAAACTCGAGGTTCGGACAAAAACCTGATAACCCATTCCCCCACGAACCCGAATATACAATTTGTTTTGAAATCCGACCCCAAAATGAGGTTGAATTCCCAAAATTTCCAAAATCCCTAACTCTACCCAAAACCCCCAATTTCTACCTTTGATTTCATGTTTTTAGACCTAGAATCTAGTGATTGATGAAGGAAAATGGAAGAAATTAGAGTTAAGAACACTTACCTATGAAGCTATGGTGAAATGGTCTCCTAAGAATCACCCAAGAAGAGTGGAGAAGAAGAAAATGGTGAAAGATATGAAAATCCCGTAATGGGTATTCTGTTTTAAGGCTTTAAAATGACTGGACGAAATAAGCCTATGTGATCGCGAAGAGAGGGCTGCGATCGCATAGAGTTCTGCTTCTAATGCACCGCGATCGCGAATAGGGGCCTGCGATCGCACAACTCAAGGAACCCCTTCCCACGCGATCGCGAACGAGTCTATGCGATCGCACAGGGTACCTAGCCAGCCCCCCACTCGGACCTCCTATACCCCTACGCGATCGCAGACAGCTCTATGTGATCGCATAGAGGAAACTGACCTCCCCCTCACTTAAAGCTATGCGATCGCATAGAACAAAGCATCAGACACCAGCAACAACCTATTTACACCAGATTTTTCAACCCTTTAGCACCCCGACACCTACCTAAAACTCACTCGAGCCCTCGGGGCTCAAAACCAAATATACACACGACTTCAAAATCATCCTACGAACTTATTCGAGTAATTAAACCACCAAAATAACATCAAAAACAATGAATTAAACTCAAAAATCCATGGAATTTCCTCAAACTTCATAAACTATCAAATTTTCCATTTTTGATCCGAAACACGTCAAACCAAGTCTGTTTCTTACCAAATTTTACAGATAACTCAAATAACACATATTCAACCTATTCCGCGCTCCGGAACCATAATACGGGCTCGGTAACACAGATCTCACATCAAAGTTCATTTTCAAAAGTCTTTATTATTTTCAGAAAATAATTTTCTTTAAAAATTCATTTCTCGGACTTGGGACCTCGGAATTCGATTCCGGGCATACGCCCAGGTCCCATATTTTCCTACGGACCCTCCGGGACCGTCAAATCACGGGTCCGGGTCCGTTTACCAAAAATGTTGACCAAAGTCAACTTTATTCAATTAATTACCATAAATTTAACTGTTTAACACATTTCCACATAAAGGCTTCCCGGCTACGCGCCCCCCGGGCTGGGTACGTACATCGAGGTGAGATTAACGGAGGCTTTCGGGGCCTCGAAACACAATTTTTAGCTAAATTTACACAGGATGACCTTTTGGGTCATCACAATCTCCACCTCTAAAACAACCGTTCGTCCTTGAACGAACATAGAAAGGTACCTAGATCGGGGAAAAGGTGAGGATATCGGCGCTGCATATCGCGCTCGCATTCCCAAGTAGATGCCTCAACAGGCTGACCTCTCCACTGAACACGAATCGAAAGATAACTCTTCGATCTCAACCGTCGCAGCTGCCGGTCTAATATGGCTACCGTCTCCTCCTCATAAGACAAATCCTTGTCCAACTGGACACCACTGAAGTCAAGTACATGATATGGATCCGCAATATACCTTCGGAGCATAGATACGTGAAATACCGGATGCGCGACTAACAAACTAGGTGGCAAGGCAAGTCTGTAGGCCACCTCTTCTACCTTATCCAGAATCTCAAATGGACCAATGTACCTAGGGCTTAACTTGCCCTTCTTTTCGATTCTCTTCACGCCCTTCATGGGCGACACCTGAAGAAATACCCGATTGCCTATCATAAATGCCAAATCTCGAACTCTGCGATCCGCATAACTCTTCTGCCTGGACTGAGCTGTACGAAGTCTATCCTGAACGATCTTCACCTTGTCCAAGGCATCCTAGACTAACTCAGAACCCAATAATCTAGCCTCTCCCGGCTCAAACCATCCGACTAGAGACTGACACCGCCTACCATACAACGCCTCATACGGGGCAATCTAATTGAGATCGACTGATAGCTGTTGTTGTAGGAAAACTGAGCTAAAGGAAAAAACTGGTCCCACGAACCACCAAAGTCAATGACACAAGCTCGCAACATATCCTCCAAAATCTGAATAGTACGCTCGGGCTGTCCGTCCATCTGAGGATGAAATGCTGTGCTCAAATCAATCTGTGTGCCCAACTCTCCCTGAAATACTCTCCAGAAATAGGAGGTAAACTGAGTACCTCGGTCTGATATAATGGATATGGGTACACCATGCAGTCTAACAATCTCTCTCATATATATCTTTGCCAACTTCTCTGCTGAATACGAAACTGATAGTGGGATGAAGTGCGCTGACTTGGTCAGCCTATCCATAACGACCCATACTGCATCAAACATCCTCTGAGTCCATGGGAGTCCAACTACAAAGTCCATGGTGATACGCTCCCACTTCCACTTGGGAAGCTGAATCTGCTGCATCAAACCATCGGGTCTCTGGTGCTCGTACTTAACCTGCTGACAGTTCAAGCACCGTGATACATAAACTACAATATCCTTCTTCATCCTCCGCCACCAATAGTGCTGCCGCAAGTCCTGGTACATCTTTACGGCGCCTGGATGGATGGAATACCGGGAACTATGGGCCTCCTGAAGAATCAACTCACGAATGCCATCAATATCAGGCACACAAATGCGAACCTGCATCCTCAAAACCCCCTCATAATCCATTGTGACCTGCTTGGAACCTCCATGCCGAACTGTATCTCTAAGAGTATATAGATAACGATCATCATACTGCCTGGCCCGAATACGATCATAAATGAAGAACGGGCCACAGTTTGGGCGAACACACTGCCTGTCTCAGAAACCTCCAACCTCACAAATCGGTTGGCTAAAGCCTGAACATCCAACGCAAAAGGTCGCTCTCTGACTGATAAATAAGCGAGACTACCCATACTGGTTGACTTCCGGCTCAAAGCATCGGCCACAATATTGGCCTTCCCCGGATGATAAAGAATGGTAATATCATAATCCTTCAGCAACTCTAACCATCTCCTCTGCCTCATGTTCAACTCCTTCTGTTTGAACAGATACTGTAAGCTCTTATGATCCGTGAACACCTCACATGACACACCATACAAATAATTCCTCCAAATCTTCAATGCATGCACAATCGCTGCTAATTCCAAGTCATGAACTGGATAGAGCTTTTCATGAACCTTCAACTGACGAGAAACATAGACTATAACCTTTCCATCTTGCATCAACACTGCACCAAGCCCAATCCGTGAAGCATCACAATACACGGTATACGGTCCTGAACCTGTGGGCAAAACTAACACTGGTGTCGTGGTCAAGGCTGTATTGAGCTTCTGAAAGCTCTCCTCACACTCATCAGACCACCTGAACTGAGCACTCTTCTGAGTCAAACTGGTCAACGGGGCTGCAATGGATGAAAATCCCTCCACAAACTGGCGATAATAACCTGCTAAGCCCAGGAAACTCCGTATATCTGTAGTTGAGGTGGGTCTAGGCCAATCTTTGACTGCTGAAATCTTCTTGGGATCTACCTGAACACCATCTGACGATACCACATGGCCTAAAAATGCAACTGAACTCAACCAGAATTCACACTTGGAAAATTTGGCATACAACTGACTATCCCTCAAAGTATGGAGGACGACTCTAAGGTGCTGCTCATGATCATCTCGGCTACGAGAGTATATCAATGTATCATCAATGAAAACAATAAAGAAGGAGTCCAAATAAGGCCTGAACATCGGTTCATCAACTCCATAAAAGCAGCGGGGCCATTTGTCAGCCCAAATGACATCACCAAGAACTCATAATGCCCATACCGAGTACGAAAGTCTGTCTTAGGGACATCAGACGCCCTAATCCTCAACTGATGGTAACCAGATCTCAAGTCAATCTTGGAAAACACTGAAGCACCCTGAAGCTGGTCAAATAGATCATCAATCCTCGGCAAAGGATACTTGTTCTTAATAGTAACCTTATTCAACTGTCGGTAGTCAATACAAATCCTCATCGAGCCATCTTTCTTCTTGACAAACAACACTGGGGCACCCCACGGAGAAACACTAGGCCTAATAAAGCCTTTATCTAACAAATCCTGCAACTGATCCTTCAACTCCTCCAAATCTGGCGGGGCCATAGGATACGGCGGAGTAGAAATAGGCTGGGTTCCCTGAGCTACCTCAATACAAAAATCAATATCCCTGTCGGGTGGCATACCCGGCAGGTCAGTAGGGAATACCTCTGGAAACTCACGAATCACGGGCACAGACTCCAGGGAAGGAACCTCGGCGCTAGAATCACGAACATAGGCTAGATAGGCCAAACAACCCTTCTCGACCATGCACCGAGCCTTAATTTAAGAAATAACTCTACTAGAAGAATGACTAGGAGTCCCTCTCCACTCCAAACGAGGTACCCCTGGCAAGGCCAAGGTCACTGTCTTGGCATGACAGTCCAGAATAGCATAATAGGGGGATAACCAATCCATCCCCAATATAACATCAAAGTCAACCATATCGAGTAGCAAAAAATCAACCTGAGTCTCCAGTCCACCAATAACTACTAAGCAAGCATGGTAGACTCGATCTACCACTATAGAATCACCCACCGGTGTAGACACATGCACAACAGTACTCAAGGAATCACAGGGCATACTCAAATAAGGGTCAAAATATGAAGACACATAGGAGAATGTAGAACCTGGATCAAATAACACCGAAGCCTCTCGGCTACAAATTGAAATCGTACCTGTAATAACTGCATTAGAAGCCTCAACATCAGGCCTGGCAGGAAAAGCACAGCACCGGGGCTGAGCCCCTCCAACCTGAACATCACTGGGTTGACCTACTGCGGCCTGACCTCTACCTCTCGTGGCATGTCCTCCACCTCTATGAGTCTGACCTCCACCTTTGGCACCACGACCACCACCCCTAGCTGGCTGAGGGGGTGGGGTGGGGGTGTGCCTGATGCGGGAACCATGGCACGGGAACCCTGATACTGAGACCCACTAGAACCTCAGGGGAAAAACCTAGAAATATGACCCAAACCACCGCAAGAATAACAAGGCCTCTGCTTCTGTGGCTGCTGACTCTGGAACTGGCCCTGTTGACCCTGATAACCACTCTGGAAGCTCTGAAGCGGCGGTGCACTGATAGGTGCTGGCGGTGCACTAATCGAAGCTGGCGGTGCACTGTGAGCTACCTGAAGTGCCGACTGATAGGGTCTGAGAGGATGACCTCTGCCGAAAGAATCCCTACCCCCATATGAGGCTCCACTGAATCGACGGAAGTGAAGGGGCCTCTTGTCAGCCCCTGACCACCACCCTGTGACAAAATCATCTCAATCCTCCTGGCCATATTGGCCGCATCCTGGAATGAATATATCAGTACCTGACTCCTTGGCCATATGAAGCCTGATGGGCTGAGCCAAACCCTTAATAAACCTCCTCACTCTCTCACGATCAGAGAGAAGTATCATATGCGCATGCCGAGCTAGAGTGATGAACCTGGTCTCGTACTGAGTGACAGACATAGATCCCTGCTGGAGGCGCTCAAACTGCCTCCGAAGATCCTCCCTCTGAGTAACTGGAAGGAACTTCCCCAAGAATAACTCGGAGAACTGAGCCCAAGTCAACGGTGCAGACCCAGCTGGACTGGTCAAGCAATAGTCTCTCCACCAAGTCTTAGCAGAACCCGAAAGATGAAAAGTAGCAAAATCAACTCCATTGGACTCTACTATGCCAATGTTTCGAAGAACCTCATGGCAGCTGTCCAAATAATCCTTGGGATCCTCTGATGGTGCACCAGTAAATGTAGTAGTGAATAACTTGGTGAATCTATCTAATCTCCATAAAGAATCTGCTGACATAGCTGCTTCCTCAACTGCCGGTGCCATAATACCCGGCTGAGCTACTCCGGCCGTCTGAGGTGCCGGAGTCTGGAACTGAGGATCTAGCTGCTCTGGTGTGCGAGTAACAGGAGTCTGGGTCCCTCCCCCAGCCTGAGAAACGGCTGGTGCAATAGGAAGAAGACCGGCCTGAGCCACACTCTCCATGAGTCCAACTAAGCGGACTAGAGCATCCTGGAGCACCGGGGTGGCAATGAACCCCTCTGGGACTTGAGCTGGTCCAACTAGAGCTGTCAGAGTAGGAACCTCATCGGCAAATTCTACCTGTGGGTCCTCTAATGGGGTTGCTGCTCTGGGCTGAGCCTACCCCTGCCTCGGCCTCTAGTACGGCCTCGGCCTCCGCCCCTCGCAGGAGCTGCAATAGGAGAATCAGGTTGCTGATCAGTAGATGAGGAAGCACACATTCTCGCCATCTGCGAGAGAATAGAATCGAAACTCAATTAGCATTTAGAATTCAAATCGCACGACAGAAAAGAAGAAAAGTGAAGTTATTCCTAACTTTGCAGCCTCTGGGGGATAAGTACAGACGTCTCCGTACCGATCCCTCAGACTCTACCAAGTTTGTCCGTCAGTTGTGAGACCTAAGCAACCTAGGGCTCTAATACCAACTTGTCACAATCCGAAATCCCACCTTCAGGCCGTGATGGCGCCTAACGTTGCACCCGCTAGGAAAGCCAACATGTTAACTGAATTGATTTATTAACAAGTGAAAGTAATAAACACTGACTAGATAATCGAGATAAAGTGCGGAAGCATTTAACAAAATCTAAATAACAATAGCCAGAAATGGAGTCACAACCTCACGAACCAGTCTAAGATTTAGCTAAAAACAACAGTTCGAAATAAGATGATATATTTGTCCGGAAACACATATATGACAGAATGAAAGATAGATTGTAACGCCGAGATCCACGAACGCCTGCGGAACTACCTCGGTGTCGTCTAAAATGAACTGAAGGACACTCCCCCTAACGATGTCCACTGGGTCCGGCTGCATAATCTGCACAACATAAAGAAGTACAGGTGTAGCATCAATACAACTGACCCCATGTGCTGAATAAGTGCCGAACCTAACCTCGGCGAAGTAGTGACGAGGCTAGGACACAACAACAAATTGTACCTGTGCAGTTCTGTAGAATAGCAGAAAATAAACAAGAAATACAGTTACGAGGAAGAACATGCCAGGGATAAAAGGGGCAACAATTGCTAACACAGTAGAATCAAGTACTAACGGAAATGTAGAGGTAAAACAGGAAATAACAACTTGAAACAAGTAAAATAGACAGGAGAAGTCACGGCATGTCCTCTCGTGCATAGCCTCAAAATCACGCGACACAGAATGTCCTCTCGTGCATAAATAATAATCACTCAGTACGGAATGTCACCTCGTGCATAAATAATAATCACTCGGCACGGAATGTCTCCTCGTGCATAAATAATAATCACTCAGCACGAAATGTCCCCTCGTGCATAATGAATATAAAATCCACAATTGATATGAAATGTTAACAATACGACATTTCAAATATACAGAAATAATCAACAAAATTCTATTGTCCCGGCAAGGGACTCAGCTATAACCAATCTCACTCTGAAGTATAATGTCAACAGTAAACCCTCGAGCGAACACATAATCAATAACTTTCTACGTCATAAAGTAATCTCAAGATACCACTTCCAAGGTTCCCAATACTTCACAACACAGAGAATATCCAAGAACATTAAATAACTCATCAAGATTCGACTCATGGGCATGCTTGACCACAACATATAGGTACCCGTCACCTCACCTATACGTTGGACATGAATTACACGTAGCAAATAAGACTCTATACCTATTCCCTCAAGCTAAGGTTAGGCCAAACACTTACCTCGGCTCCAAGAATGCAAGTCAAGCCTCAATCACGGCCTTTCCTCTTGAATCCGATTCCGAAACGATAATATCTGGACATAATTGACTTAATAACATCAACAATTATTCAATAACTCAATCCCAAAGCCTAATTATACATTTCCCATAATTCTACCAAAAATGCCAACATTCGACCCCGTGCCCGCTTGGTCCAAACTCGAGGTCGGACCAAAACCCGATAACCCATTTCCCCACAAACCCGAATATACAATTTGGTTTGAAATCCGACCCCAAAATGAGGTTGAATTCCCAAAATTTCCAAAAGCCCTAAATCTACCGAAAACCCTCAATTTCTACATTTGATTTCATATTTTTAGACCTAGAATCTAGTGATTGATGAAGGAAAATGGATGAAATTAGAGTTAAGAACACTTACCTATGAATCTATGGTGGAATGGTCTCCTAAGAATCGCCCAAGAAGAGTGGAGAAGAAGAAAATGGTGAAAGATTTGAAAATCCCATAATGGGTATTCTGTTTTAAGGCTTTAAAATGACTGGACCAAATAAGCCTATGCGATCGCGAAGAGAAGGCTGTGATCGCATAGAGGTCTGATTCTAATGCACCGCGATCGCGAACAGGGGCCTGCGATCGCACAAATCAAGGAACCCCTCCCCATGCGATCGCGAACGAGTCTATGCAATCGCACAGGGTACCTAGCCAGCCCCCCACCCGGACCTCCTATACCCCTATGCAATCACAGACAACTCTATGCGATCGCATAGAAGAAACTGACCTCCCCCTCACTTAAAGCTATGCAATCGTAGCTAACCCTACGCGATCGCATAGAACAAAGCATCAGACACCAGCAACAACCTATTTACACCAGAGTTTCAACCCTTTAGCACCCCGACACCTACCCGAAACTCACCCGAGCCCTCGGGGCTCAAAACCAAATATACACACGACTTCAAAATCATCCGACGAACTTATTCGAGTAATTAAACCACCAAAATAACATCAAAAACAATGAATTAAACTCAAAAATCCATGGAATTTCCTCAAACTTCATAAACTATCAAATTTTCCATTTTTGATCCGAAACATGTCAAACCAAGTCCGTTTCTTACCAAATTTTACAGATAACTCACATAACACATATTGAACCTGTTCCGGGATCCGGAACCATAATACGGGGTCGGTAACACAGATCTCACATCAAAGTTTTTTTCAAAAGTCTTTATTATTTTCAGAATACAATTTCCTTTAAAAATTCATTTCTCGGACTTGGGACCTCGGAATTTGATTCCGAGCATACGCTCGGGTCCTATATTTTCCTACGGACCCCTCTGGGACCGTCAAATCATGGGTCCGGGTTCGTTTACCAAAAATATTTACCAAAGTCAACTTTATTCAATTAATTATTATAAATTCAACTGTTTAACACATTTCCACATAAAGGCTTCGCGGCTACGTGCCCGGGCTGCACATGCACATCGAAGTGAGATTAACGGAGTCTTTCGGGGCCTCGGAACACAATTTTTAGCTAAATTTACACAAGATGACCTTTTGGGTCATCACAGAAGCTCTCCAAAAATCGCCCCAACCATGAGAAATATGAGAGAAATGGCAAAAATCTTGTTTAAAACATAACACTACCCGGGCGATCCTCCTATGTGATCGCATGGCATGCTTCGCGATCGCATAGCCCTTTTATGCTGCCTCCCTAATTCCTTCTGTGCGTTCGCATGCCAGCTCCCGCATTCGCACAGGCCAAACGCATCACAACCTCCAAACGCACACTGTGCCATCGCAACTCCAACCCCGCGATCGCATAAGCCTTCAACCTGTGGCCTCAACTTTTCCTTCTTCGCCATCACATTGCACTCCCTGCGATCACATAGACCAAAAATCCAGCCCTCCAATTTTCTCCTTCGCGATCGCACACCAGGGACCGCGATCGCATATCACACCAGTGACACCAGAAAATAGCAGCAGCAAAACCGAGAAAAATGATCCGAACTCACCCCGAAACACACCCGAGGCCCCCGGGACCCCGTCCAAATCACACGACTCAGTCCCATGACATCCCACATACTTGCTCGAGACCTCAAATCACATCAAACAACGCCGAAATCATGAATCACACTCAAACTCAAACTTTATGAACTTTGAAATTTCAACTTCCACATCCAATGCTGAAACCTATCAAATCACGTCTGATTGACCCCAAATTTTGCACACAAGTGATATTTGACATTACGGACCTGCTCCAACTTTCGGAATCGCATTCTGACCTTGATATCAAAATTTTCACTTCCGGTCAAATTTCTCGAAAACCTTCAAATTCCTATCTTTAGCCAAATGACTTCAAAATAACCTACGGACATCCGAATTCACTTCCGATCGCGCTCCCAACTCCAGAATCACCATACGGAGATATTCCCAGACTCGGAATCCCCAACGAACATCAACATCACTGAAATGCACTTCTAGCAAAACTTAGGAAATTCTTCTAAAATGCTATCTTCCATAATATGCGCCGAAACGCTCCCGGGTTATCCACAGTCTGATCCGGACATACGCCCAAATCCAAAATCATCATACGAACCTGCTGGAACCTTCAAATCTTGATTTGGAGGTCGCTCACTCAAAATTCCAATCTTAGTCAATTTCTCCAACTTAAAGCTTTTGAAATGAAAATTTTCTTTCCAATTTGACTCCGAACTTCCCGAAATTCAACTCCGACCATGCCCACGAGTCATAATACCTGAAATGGAGCTGCTGATGACTTCAAATCGCTGAATAACGCGCTAGAACTCAAAACAACCGGTCGGATCGTTACATTCTCCCCCACTTAAACCGACGTTTGTCCTCGAACGTGCTAAAAACTGCTCTGGAGTTATCTGAAATCACATTTTAACACCTCGTGCACCTGCCCGTGCTACCACAACCCACCTGATCACATTAGATTGATCAAATCTGAAGATATCCTCTTTTTATCTATATAATAAGCTCAGAATCCAGTTCTAACGCCTGAAATTTCTCTGCCAGGCCTAGTTCCAATATATAAACACCGTATCGACTACCACACGATATACCAGAACATGATTGCGTGCCTTTTCTGAATTAGCACCATGCACCGCATAATTCATCATCTGACCACAATGACATTCCCCAAACCTTAATAGCCAAAATTCCACGAATCTGATGCTCCCAATGCACCTTATGATATATATATACATCTTGCTATAATGCTGGAGATACTACCACAACGGAGGAAGTGTGTAGAGATTTCTAACCAATTGTAGAGTAAACCAAACATTGAATCTCTCCTTTTTGACTTAGATCATCATCTCATTACGAACCAAATAATGGTAATTGTCCTTTAATATATTCCGCATAATCTTATCGCGCTGATCCTTGATCCAATAATCTCGTCTCACCCAGTATGAACTGTTCAGACACAAATCATCCCAGATATGACCAATAATCCCACACGATGCCACAATGCGCCAATAGGCCACAACTCGAACATGATACATAAAGAAATGACTTAGGAAGGGACTACTCAACTCACGCAACTAATATGAACTTTTCCTCATAATATAGGGAGTAAAACACAGGAAAACAGATATAGGGAACCATACTCAACATCACACTGATGCGGCGTGAAACCTGATTCAAATAGCATACCCGTGGCGGTGTGCCACCCGATCCTATCATGAAAATCACATAAGGAGATACACACGAGGCTGAATTGCTCACTATTACAAATTACTGAATACCGGTCACAAGCACGCTAAGTGCATAATACCATTCTGGGGAGACTGATAGAACTATATGCTACAAAACTCAAGCACAGCTGAGGTGCGATATATAACCTGGATCTCAAGAGCCATCCTGCTCACATAACCTCATCACTACGCGGAATCTCAACACATAAGAAATTATCAAGCCGTTTCACAACTCACACGGCAAAGTCATAATATCACATGAATTTGACAAAAATGGAACAACATATGATATTCCAACACCCTTCCTTGAGGAGCGCTATACAGAAATGAACACATCTGCCTCACATGAAGCCCATAATCATATTTACTTCCATCCACAAACATCGAGTCTACCTTGCTCGCACTAAACTAGGCTAATAGCCTTACCTGGGTCCATATTAACCCACTTCCTCTCATAATACGCAAGAATGACCATCATAGTCGAGAAAAACACCCCACAATCCACAACCGAACGAACCGAACGCCTTCCAGGCATTACCTCAAATAAGCAATATTGCACTTCCTTATACTTTGTCTAAATCTTCAACCAATCAGGTGACTACATGTCACACTTATACAATCTTCCCGTGGTCACGCTCCCACGACCTTCCACGAGGTAACAAGTTTGCACATCCATACCACCGACCACACTAATGCCGCAAAACACATCAAGAACCCATGATCAGGGTACAAAGCCTCTTTCACCGAATATCGATCTCAGGTGACACTGAAGATAACAGTAGCTTAATCTGAACTTCCAAATCACTTTTTATTTCTCATCCGAGCTCATGACATCCTTGTTAACACTGAACCGCAATCTCAGTTCCTTACTTCCAGTTACATACTGCTTACCGCACCTAACATGCCAATATGAGATAGCGCAAGAATCCCATCATAACTTCTGAACCACTAATAGGGTGAACACTTCATCATATAGAAACCTTTTACTTACCTCAATTCAAGAGAACCACCACAACACACGAGTGAATTCTAACAATCACAATACATGCAAACCCTTAAGTAGTGGTCTGAACCACCATAACCTTCCGAGATCCGCCTACACCTGACAGGCCATAACACTCGAATGCTCCCAAATCAAATATGTTATGGCGGATGTCAAACCTCGCACACACTGTGCAAACCACACGCATAACTTAATCACACTGACGAAACTGATCATTGCCGCACATGTGCCATTTCAACCATGGCTAACCAATCCATATTCTCTCTAATTATCCTTAATTGCCTAATAAATAATGGTAACCCCATTCAACTCATAACAAACTCAATCCTCACTTATCCCGATTGGCCTTGATTCACGAGACCATGCTGCCTCAATCCTACAAACCGTAGCATACCCTCATTGTGCGCATTCACATCTCCGACCGATATACCCATCGTGATAATCTTTCTAAAAATCCGAAGTTTATTCCTCTCACTCCCCCAATACTATAGTGCATGCTGCAAATAACATAGAACACCCCGATTATTTTTCCTTTCTCAGGAATTACACTGCAAAAGCTCAATTCTTAATCATATTGCTGCCTTTAACCCTTAAACACCGCGTTCTTAACCTCCGAATTTTTAGGACCGCTATTGAGAGTCACCCACTCTGACTGGCCCCGAATACAATCAACTCCAAAGATTTTCTAGCACATGAACACCCTTTTCAGTGAAGCACGTAACTGAGTCACTACCCTAACAACTCGTCTATGCCTTAAGCATAAATTCTGAATCTTCCAAAGCCTAACCCTGGTCCAACAGGGCTAACTTTTGAACACATTCATCAAATCCCACGTACAATCACCATTTTACTCCTTTCCCTTAGCTATAATAACTTGCCAACACGCCGACAATCCGCAACCCCATGATAACACACTCCTACAACCCAACTGCAGGTGGTGGGACTCCCCACTTAGCCCGAAGCTACTCCTTGCACCACTCTAGACCCTGCTGAGATCCTTTCTCCTTTGTTAACATGATCTTACTCAACCAATCCGTCAAATCCTTCCAAATTCTCTTGTTAGCACTCCCTAAATACTCAAATTCCCTAGAATCGTTCACACATTCTGCCTCCTACCGAATAACCACTAGAATACCTCGCAGAAACTTGCCAACCATGCAACCACTAACCTATTCACAAGAGATAACCCACCCGCGGGAATCACCAACTGACACCTTCCAACGACGCTGAAATGCACACTCTCTGCAACATCAATGCCTCATCCTAGGCCTGCTCTCATTCCTTTAAACAACTACCGGACTTTCGTTCCTTACACCTAGACTTTTAGAAATTTAGACGCCGCCTGACACTTCTCACATGTCTTCCTTCGACGTATGCTGTCCAAATCAATATCATTCTCTGCAGCTCTTACACTAGTAGATCACCACGACTTCAAACTCTCCGAGGATCATCTTTCTCGAGTTGTCTTCATTAGAAATAACTATTCAGTCTTGAACCACCACGCACCACGATCTCTGACAACCGTTTCTTCAATACTACTTCACAACACTCTGACCCAATGCATCCGAAGAAAGCATAGCACCGACAAACTTAACACATTTCATTCAATCAATGACGACGTTATCACATCACAGGTGAATACTCCACCTTACTTGAAAACACCAAGTCTTACTACTTTATCAACCCAAAACCTGACCATTTATAGTCCAAATGCCTTTCCCCTACCGAAACTAAAATGCTGAAATCTCGAAATCACGCCCTGAGAAGACCTCCCGTCAAGCCATTCATCATCCCTAACGTATGGGCATGCATTCTATCATCATAAAGATATCGCGCGATAACCAATCGTAAGCATCATCACTACCTGAGCATAGACTTAAGGCTCTTAGAAACACAGCTACTGAGCTGAAACAACACATTATGCTTCTGCAGGGCCACAACAACAGCCCCAACCAATTACACATGGAAAACATTGCGCATCATATCTGTAGCACCATTTCAATTCCTCAAATTACCAATTCATGAAAAGCGCTTCTCGCCGTATAAGATTGAGTAGGAAGAAACATAGGCACAAGCCTCGGAGGAATCAAATTGCCCGATGAGGAATCAAGAAGGGAAGTACTCCTAACAGCCCTGTAGCCTCTCGAAGATAAGTACAGATGTCTCTGTACCGATCTGCAAGACTCTACTAGAATTTATCATGACTCGTGAAACCTAAGGGAACCTAGAGCTCTGATACCAAGTTGTCACAACCCAAAATCCATAAGGTCGTGATGACGCCAGACACCACTATCAGGCAAGCCAATCATTAAATGGTTAAGTTAAATTTCCTGTTTTAGCATTTTTGAAATCATTACCTTTCACTTTATTACGTAATAACTGAATAAAATCCGCTAGGTAAATACTACAGTTTAATATTCCATTTTTGTACAAAATACATCCCAAACACATCCCAAAACCCGGTGACACAAGTACATGAGAAATTTCTAAGAATTTCACAAATACAACAAAGTTTGTCCGAAATGCAAATTTGGAAAAGGAATTTAAAATGAAAATAAATACAATATGAGGGAGATTCTTTCATCTGCGGATCGCCTCCGGATGTTGCAGCTCACCTAAGTTTCCAAACTAGCCACCTCGCTATGAAAGTACCTGTGCAATAAAAATGCACAGCAAGTGTAGCATGAGTACGAAAACAACGTGTCCTCAGTAAGTTTCCCACCTAAACTCAGAGAAGTAGGGACAAGAGGTTGAATTAGACACTTGCTAGAAGTCAATTTAGTATAATCAAGAGAGACACTAAGCATGTATGTCATAGGCAATTTATTAAAATCGAGAATAAATAGTATCAATTTCCTTCCACATTTGACACTTTAAATCTTCGTCATTTCAGTTGACAATTTAAATCATAATCAGGGATAAGAAACATCAGACTTATTTCACATTTTATACATCAATTCTTCTTTTTAACTCGCAATTAAGAATTTCCTTAGGCCGATAAACATGTATAAATCACAGGAAATATGCAGCAATTATCATGCACAAACAAAGTTCCGAGGGTCGAACGGCTAGAACCATAGATGCATCTATCTGCCCCGCTCGCGAATCGATCATGCGACGCGGTTATACATAAATACAGGGTGATCCTGCTCGCGAATCATACATGCGACTCAGGCACCCATAGATACACATATTCACACAATAAGTCCACATTTTTATCAAGAAAGGAAAGTGGTAAAATTCTTCTTACTTTGTTTTGAAATTCATTTGCCAAGTTTAATAATATTCAATAATATAACCTTCTCAGGAATACAATTATCCACGGAGGAATCAGTTCTCTTTCTAAATGATTAAGAAAGGTACACTCTAGCCTTCTTAGGAAATAAATTACCAATTCAATAGCATTATCAGTCAAATATTATTTGCAGGATCACATGATGTTTTATTGACAAGGTCACGAGTATGACAAGTAAAGCATGCTAGTGGGTCTTAGACTACCCGGACATGGCATAATAGTAGCTATGCACAGACTCCCATCACCTCGTGCGTACGTATCCCCCGTAGATAGTAGAACATATTTAATTAGTTCACCTAGGGGGGCAATTCCCCCTCAAAAAGTTAGAAAGGAGACTTACCTCGCTCCGAAATTCCATAACCGGCATCCAAGCCCTTCCGACGACTCCAATGGACGCACAACGCCCCAAAAATATCCAAATAACGACAAACCAATGAAAATATACTCTAATATTCGCAACAATTCAAATTATATAATTTCCCAACTCCGCTCAGTGAATTGACCAAAATGCCCTCGGGTCCACGTGCCCGAATTCTGAAATTTCTCAAAGATATACCCTACCCATAGCCTTACTAGCTCAAATATACAATTTACCCTTAATTTCATGCTCAAATTCGTGGTAAAACTCCAATATACAAATTTCTAGGTTTTCTTCAAAATTCCCAATTTTTCCAGAATTTTTCATGTTCAAATCCATTCATAACCCTTGTATTTAACTTGATATAAGTAGGAACAACTTACCTTGACATAGATTGTAACTATCCGACCGGTCGTTTTGAGCTCTAGCGCGTTGTTCAGCGGTTTGATGTCTTGAGCAGCTTCGTTTCAGGTATTATGACCCGTGGGCGTGGTCGGAATTGAATTTCAGGAAGTTTAGAATTGATTAGGAAAAAAATTCTCATTTCAGAAGCTTTAAGTTGGAAGAATCATCTAAGATTGGAATTTTGAGTAAACGACCTCCGAATCAGGATTTGAAGGTTCCTGCAGGTTCGTATGATGATTTCGGACTTGGGTGTATGTCCGGATCGGGGTTTGGATAACCCGGGAGCGTTTCGGCGTATATTGTGGAAGCTAGCATTTTAGAAGGATTTCATGAATTTGGGCTTGAAGTGCATTCCAGTGAGGTTGATGTCCGTTTGGGATTCCGAGTCTGGGAATAGCTCTGTATGGTGATTCTGGAGTTGGGAGCGCGATCGAAAGTGAATTTGGACGTCCTTAGGTCATTTTGGAGTCATTCGGCTAGAGATAGAAATCTGAACATTTTTGAGAAATCCGACCGGAAGTGGAAGTTTTGATATCGAGATCGGAATGTGATTCCGGAAGTTGGAGCATGTCCGTAATGTTGAAGATGACTTGTGCGCAAAATTTGAGGTCAATCAGGCGTGATTTGTTAGGTTTCAGCATCGGATGTAGAAGTTGGAAATTTCTAAGTTCATAAAGTTGGGATTTGAGTGCGACTCGTGGTTGTGATGTTGTTTGATGTGATTTGAGGCCTCGAGCAAGTCCGTATTATGTTTCGGAACAGGTTGGTATAATTGGACGGGGTCCCGGGGGCCTCGGGAGGATTCCAGGTGGTTAACGGATCGATGTTTGAAGTTGAAGAAGGTTGAAGGCTGCTGTCATCTGGTGTAACCGCACCTGCGAGGCTT
>ML317500.1:0-22919 GCA_005239505.1 Nicotiana paniculata
ATTCCTTAAGGATACACAAGGAAATTGTGGACTCGGAATATTTCTTATCGTTTACAGATTTTTCGTTTCTTCTAACAGTTTTCTAATTTCTGATTTTGAAACATAGAACAACATATATATGCCCGAAATTGCGTATATACAGAATCATCTACTTCATAAACATTTTAACATATCATATAGTTTTATCAATTATTAAATGTAGAATATATTCTACAGTTCTAATATATTCATCTACCATATCATGATGATTCAAATATTACAGAGTACCGGCTACGATTATAGCTAATTAAGTAATATCAGTAAATGTCCCATACAATAGTTGTTAGTTCAGTTCCCATTATGGTTACTTTCTTCTTCCCTTTCTTCCGCCATATAATCGGAAGAAAATTAGAAGAAAATATATCAGGGTATCAATGTCATTTCAGTATATATATATATATATATATAGCAGACAACTCTATTAAGAGCCTAAATTTGTTAAAATGATGATTCAAATATGATAAGATCCAGTTTTTCTGTCCAAATATTGCTCAGGTTACTAGTGTTCCTTTTTTATGAATTTCTAATTTGTTACTAGTGAGACAAACGTTTATGTATAGGTCTCTCTTCAAATGTTGAGTTCCAATATATAATCTTTACTCCTTTTGTGTTTGGGAAAAAGACAAAAGCAGATTTATGTTATTTTTAGTCACGATAAATCTTTCAATTCAGTTAAAGTTGTTAAGTAGTAACTAGCAATAAGAAAATAAAATACAAGGAAATGGAGATATGTTGTGATGTTATGATAATGTTGAAGTGTCAATTTTAGCTCATGAAAAAGTGACCAGTCTCATCTAATATTATAAAAATAAACATATTTAAAATTATTCTGATCAACAGGTCGAGTTATAATCTACTGTTTAGCCTGATCGGCAGTCCAACATATCTATCTTTTTTTTAAAAACTCAAACTCCACTAGGCATTGTTCCTAAGGCTGATTTTCATATATATAACAATAAAAGTACAATAGTGGAGGGGGACATAAACCTGACCTCCGAAGATGAAAGAACACTTGGTCGTCCAACTATGACAATCAAGTGAATGCTATTGTAAGTTAGACCTATAGTGATGAAACAAATGTCTATCCAATATTGATAGACACTTGGGTATACAAAATCAGAGTGAAGTAATCCTAGGTCAGCTATAAAAAAGGTACTAGAGATCCTAAATCTACTAAACAAGAGAGTTGGAAGATCATCTTCTGTATACAACAAGTTTTACATCTAATAAGAATGTAGAAAATCCCTATGAGATGAGGAGAAAAACATGTGATAATAGAGGGAACTATCTTCAACCTTGCTTTGACATTGAAGACAAAGAAAGCCAGGTTGAAGATAGTTGACAAAAAGGCCCATGGAATTGGGCTGTGAATCTGCTGCTGACTGGTGCTTCTGACAGAGGAGAGTGAACACTGTCCTGCTTTGACTAACAAGGATAGCTTAGAACTTGCAAGTTGATATTTCTGGCTTCTAGGACTCTGCTGCTGGGAAAAGCTGGGTGAACAAGCCAGGAAAATTAGGTCTGAGCCCTTAGAAGATTCCTGCTGCGCATGTGAGGATGGTAGGTTGCTGTGAGTGAGCCTGCTGTATGGAAGCTGGTAAATATGGGGTTGACTGTTGTTGGTATGTCATCTGTGGTGGTGTCTTCTGATGGCATTTGTTGTGAGAAAACAAGGGGCAACATGAGTGGAGCTGCTGAGGACTGTGTTCTGTAAACATTTTGGGTATCTGTGTGTCCAAAAAGTGGAAACTTGTCCTTCATTTGAGGAAATTGATTGGATTGGGAGAATTAGTGCATTTTCAGTAGAATGAGCATCTTGGATGCTGATACCACATACTGGAAATGCAACAATTGACCAAGACTTCTCAATGTACTTGCAAAAAATAGCAAACATGTTAGCAAAATATTACGTTGTTTCCAGGTTCTTGTGGATTCTGAAAACAAAGAATAAGTGTGAAATAGGACTGGTTGAGGGTACAGATGGATTTTAGGATTTGTGGGCATCTTAATCTCTTTGTGGGTAGTTACTTAATGGTTGTTATGGGTTGTGAGGGGGGTTTTGTGGTAGCAACTATGGCTGGGATGATATTCAGGGGGTGAACTAATGCAGCATTGTGGTGTGAGGATATCTGAGAGGGGGTTGGTTGCACTCTACGGGGAATATGTAGCAAAAAGGTAAGGGGGTGTTCAGTTGAGGTATTGAGAGGTGTAGCTGGGGCTGCTGCTTTATTCTTGGTAGTGGTGGAGTGTTTTATAAAGATCTGTCTGTTGGAGTCAATCCAATGGTATTTTGCTTCAACCAATTGGTATCTTTCCAAAAGTCTGAGCATCATGGATGCTAACACCACACTCTGGAAATATACTAATTGATTGAACCTGAAGAGAATGAAACCTGTAAAAAAGAAAACAATATTAGAGAAAAACTTAGCTTTGATGCTCAGATCCTTGGTTATGTGTTTCTGTGAGATCCATGGGTTTTTGCATTTAGATTCTTGTATTTACTGATGCATTTGGGGTGAATTGGAGTGTAATGGAATGATAGGTATTTGGCTGATGTTGGTGAAAGGTGCTTGGTGACTGAGGTGAGTTGGAGTTTATTTGTATGTTTGTGTGGATTTTAGAAGGTGATTGTGTGGGATATTGTGTTGTGATCCAGTGGTGGTGGGTAGGAGGAGATGTGTAGAAGGGTGGTTAGGTTGATGGTAGGCTGTGGTTGATCAGGGTGTTCTACAGTTCTAATATATTCATCTACCATATCATGATGATTCAAATATTACAAAGTACCGGCTAGGATATATTAGTAATCTGTATTGCTGTAAAATAAAATAATAAATTTTTTGAAAATACAGAAACAGTGAGAAACCTCACTAGCACGGGCTTAGCTGTGGAATTTACTTATGACAGTAAGAAACCTGACTAGCGCGACCACTAGCGTGTGCTGAACGTGGGCGCGCTAGTCCAGGCGTCCTCAGCTTCTCTTAAAAAAAAACAAAAAAAATAATACATGAATAAACCGAGCCCACTGAATACATAGTGTTTCCTTAAGGAAATTATTCCCTTCAAGTACTCGAGGTTTTGGAATATATCCTCCCAGGATAGAAGGATTTAAAAAACTCCGGTGATCGGCGAACCACTTGATGGTCGTAAAACACACTGGAATATTTTTGTGCAGAAGAAGAAGAAGAAGAAGATCATAAAATTTAGTAAGTAAAGATTCTGGGATTCAAGGCATATTTATAGCCAATTTCGTACTGTTTATGAAAAGGTTTTGCAACCTTTCAGAACAGCCATAGCTGTTGGAACAGGTGTGAAGATCGCGGAAAAATTAAAAACGGATTTAAAATAATCCGGGAAAAAATGGACCGGATCTTTGTCCAAAAATATTAATCAATAAACCGTTGACCAAATCCGAATCCGAAGCCGAATGAGCGACGACAACGACGCGAGGCTTACCTTCTTCTCAACTCTTTAAGAGCTAGAAGAAGAGCTTCTCTATATATACACATAGATTTTCTTTCCTTCTTCCAATGAGGGACAAAGTGCACTAATTCAAAATTTCACTTCCTTCCATTTATTTTCCCACCATTTTCTATTCACTCTCTTTAAGCTACACCAAGCTTAAAATTAAGCTACACAAAGCTTAAAGACCAACAATCCCCCACATGAATGGGGAATGGCTATAAAATAAAGAAATGCACGGACGTGTGTGTGTGTTTTACATGCAAGAATTAATTGCATCTGGATAAGTAGGTTTCCCTTTGAACTTTCCGCAGTAAACTTATAGCGGATATACTCGGTCAATCGGTAGATTTGACATCTTTGAACCATCGACCTTTGTTGTATACCTAGGCAACATAAGTCACACAATCAATCCTTAACCATCTATGGTTCTCACGGTTGTGTTCGTTTTAGCCATTAACACCGCCTGGTTTCATAAATGCTTAGATAATGGGCCTTTACTTTCATTCCCCTTGCAGCGGCTTACACTTAACACTTACATAGGTGATTTCTAAATGTGTAATCCTAAAGACACACTATATGGTCATATCCTTCAGACTTAGCAAATCATTAAAGAGCTTTAAGCTTTATTGACTCATCAAAAAAGCCTTAATGCTTTACCTTGATTTCTGAACATTGTCTTCATCACGAAAATGGGTTGAGTTATTTGACAATGTTGAACCGTCATTCATGAATTTGTTTGATCTCTTTNTCTGTCTTTCTAGATAGGTCTTTTGTAAGTGGATCTGACACGTTATCTCTTGGCTTTACGTAGTCAATTGTGATAACACCACTAGAGAGTAGTTGTCTAACGATATTATGTCTCCTTCGTATATGAAGAGATTTTTCGTTATACATAACGATCCTTGCCCTCCCTATTACCGCTTGACTATCACGATGTATACAAATAGGTGCCAAAGGTTTGGGCCAAAATGGAATATCTTCCAAGAAATTCCGGAGTCATTCAGCTTCTTCACCGGCCTTATCTAAAGTTATGAATTCAGATTCCATTGTAGAACGTGTGATGCACGTTTTTTTAGATGATTTTCAAGACACTGCTCCACCCCCAATTGTGAAAACATATCCACTCGTGGATTTAACTTCAGATGATCCGGTGATCCAATTTGCATCACTATATCCCTCGATCATGGAGGGATATTTGTTATAATGCAAAGCATAATGTTGGGTATGTTTCAGATACCCTAAAACTCGTTTCATGCCATCCAATGTATTTGATTAGGATTACTTGTAAATCGACTCAGTTTGCTAATAGCACATGCTATATCTGGTCGCGTACAATTCATTATATACATCAAACTTCCCAATACTCTTGCATAGTCCAGTTGTGAGTCACTTTCACCTTCATTCTTTTGAAGTGCATAACTCACGTCAATTGGAGTCTTGGCAATTTTGAAATCCAAATACTTGAACTTGTCAAGTACCTTTTCAATGTAGTGAGACTGTGATAATGCTAGCCCTTGTGGAGTCTTGTGAATTCTGATTCCTATGATCACATCAGCAACTCCTAAGTCTTTCATATCGAATTTGCTAGCCAACATGTATTTTGTAGCATTTATCTGACATGCTTTTGCTCATTATCAACATGTCATCAACATATAAACAAACAATGACTTCATGACCCGGAGTATTTTTAATGTAAACATATTTGTCGCACTCGTTGATTTTAAACCCAGTTGCCTACATTGTTTGATCAAATTTGGCATGCCATTGTTTGGGTGCTTGTTTAAGTCCATAAAGCGACTTAACAAGTTTGCACACTTTCTTTTCTTTACCAGGAACCACAAAACCCTCAGGTTGTTCCATGTAAATATCTTCCTCCAATTCTCCATTTAAGAAAGCTGTTTTACCATCCATTTGATGGATTTCAAGACCATACACGACCGCTAATGCCACTAGCATCCTAATAGATGTTATCCTCGTTACTGGAGAGTTAGTGTCAAAGTACTCAATGCCTTCCTTTTGTCTATAACCTTTGACAACAAGTCTTGCCTTATATTTGTCAATAGTTCCATCAGCTTTCATTTTCCGTTTAAACATCCATTTCGAACCTAAAGGCTTATTTCCAGGAGGAAGGTCAACCAATTCCCATGTATGGTTATCCAAAATTGATTTAATCTCACTACTGACTGCCTCTTTCCAAAACGCCGAATCAGAAGACGACATAGCTGCTTTAAAAGTTTGAGGTTCATTTTCAAGCAAGAATGTCACAAAGTCTGGTCCAAAGGAAGTAGAAGTTCTTTGATGTTTCCTACGTCTTGGATCTTCTACACTTGGAGTATTTTCCTTTGGTTCTTCCCGAGGTCATTTAGGTCTTTCACTTAACGACTCGCATTCAGTTTTATACGGATAAATGCTTTCAAAGAATTCAGCATTATCTGATTCCATTACCGTATTAACATGAATATCGGGATTATTGGATTTATGGACCAAAAAACCGATATGCTTTACTGTTTGTAGCATATCCAATGAAAACGCAATCTACTGTTTTTGGTCCGATTTTAACCCTTTTAGGTAAAGGAACTTGTCCCTTTGCTAGACACCCCCACACTTTGAGATATTTCAAGTTAGGTTTTCTTCCTTTCCATTTTTTATATAGAATAGATTGCGTTTTGCTGTGGGGTACTCTGTTGAGTATTCGGTTAGCTATAAGGATAGCTTCCCCCCATAAACTCTGCGGTAATCCGGAACTTATTAGTAAAGAATTCATCATTTCCTTTAATGTCCGATTTTTTCTTTCCACAATTCCGTTANCTACTTCAATTGCTTCATCCTTACTATTAAGCAAATAAACATAACAATATTGAGTGCAATCGTCAATAAAAGTAATAAAATACTTTTTCCCACCTCGAGATGGTGTCGACTTCGTATCGAAAATGTCAGTATGAATTAAGTCTAAAGGATTTTAATTCCTTTCAACAGACTTATAAGTATGTTTTACAAACTTAGATTTAACACATATTTGACATTTCAATTTATTACACTCGAATTTAGTCAATACTTCTAAATTAATTAACTTCCGCAAGGTTTTATAATTGACATATCCTAAACGAATGTGCCATAAATCATTTGACTCCAACAAATAAGAAGAAGCTGAAATTTTATTCATACTATCAACAACCATTACATTGAGTTTGAAAAGGCCCTCCGTGAGGTGGACTTTTTCAACATACATTTCATTCTTTCCCACAACAACTTTATCAGAGACAAATACACATTTGAATCCATTCTTCACAAGTAAAGAAGTAGAAACTAAATTCTTCCTAATAGTAGGAACATGAAGAATGTTGTTGAGCGTTAACACCTTACCGGAAGTCATCTTTAGGAATATCTTCCCATAACCTTCAATCTTGGCTGTTGAATTATTTCCCATGGAAATCTCTTTTTCGGGACCAGCAGTAGAGTAAGTCGCAAATGCTTCTTTGACAGTACAAACATGTCGAGTGGCTCTGGAGTCAATCCACCACTCCTTCAGATTTCCAACTAAGTTGCATTCCGAAAGCATTGCACAAAGATCATCAATGTCATCATTCTTCTCCACTATGTTGTCCTGTCCCTTCTTCTTATCCTTTTTTGGGAGACGACAATCAGGGGCTTTGTGACCAACTCTTCCAAAGTTGTTGCAGTTGCCCTTGAATTTCTTTTTGTTCTGCTCCTTAGTCTGTCCAGAAGATCTCTTCCTCTTCTTACTTTTTGGAGAAGTCTCCTCAATGATATTAGCTCCCATGATCGTTGAATTTCCACGAGACTTCTTCTCGACTAATTTGTTGTCTTCCTCAATCTTGAGACGAATCACAGGATCTTCCAACTTCATTTCTTTGCGTTTGTGCTTAAGATAGTTCTTGAAATCTCTCCATGAAGGAGGAAAATTTTCAATCATTGCAGACACTTGAAATGCTTCATTCACGACCATACCTTCAACAATAAGGTCATGAAAAATAAGTTGAAGCTCCTGAAGTTGGGTTCCCACAGTTTTGCTGTCTATCATTTTATAGTCTAGAAACTTGGCAACCACAAATTTCTTCTAGCATGCATCTTCCGTCTTGCACTTCTTCTCAAGTGCGTCCCATAATTCTTTCGAAGTATTCATCGCACTGTACACATTGTACAAGTCATCCTCTAAAGCGCTTATGATATAGCCTTTGCTACCTTCTGAGATGTTTTTCCTTCCAAAGCGAAATAATCACTCCTCTAGCTTATTGCGCTCGATATACATCCTACCTAACTCGATGTTGCTTTTCTTCTTAGACACAGAAGGTTTTTTCTCTCGTATTGCGGGTTTTCCACTTCGTTCAGTTACATTAGGTCTTTATACAACTCTACCTTGGGCACTGGAGGTTCTTCACTAGTGAATTTCTGCATACCAAGTGTGGTAAGCCGGAAGAACACCCTTTGCTGCCATCCTTTGAAGTTGGCTCCAGAAAATTTCTCCGATTTTTCTGCCGGTGGAACAACAGTCCAGCTTGACGAGGCTATCGTCGTTGCCGCAACAGTCGCAGATGTCACGACCCAAAATCCATAAGGTCGTGATGGCGACGGACACCATTGCCAGGCAAGCCAACCATTAAATAGTTAAGTTAAATTTCCTGTTTTAGCATTTTTGAAATCATTACCTTTCACTTTATTACATGACAACTGAATAAAATCCGCTAAGTAAATACTATAGTTTAATATTCAATTTTTATAAAATACATCCCAACACATCCCAGAACCCGGCGTCACAAGTGCATGGGAAAATTCTAAGAATTTCACAAATACTACAAATCTTGTCCGAAATACAAATTGGATAAAGAATTTAAAAATGAAAATAAATACAATATGAGGGAGACTCTGTCGGTTGTGGGTCGCCTCTGGATAATGCAGCTCACCTAAGTCTCCAAGCCGGCCACATCCCTGTGAAATTACCTTTGCAATAAATATGCACAACAAGTATAGCAAGAGTATGAAAATAACGTGTACTCAGTAAGTATCCCGCCTAACCTCAGAGAGGTAGTGACGAGAGGTCGATTTGACACTTGCTAGAGGTCAATTTAGTATAATCAAGTGAGACACTAAGCATGTACGTCATAGGCAGTTTATTAAAATCAGAAAAACTAATATCAACTCCTTTCACATTTAACACTTTCAATCTTTGTCATTTCAGTTGTCAATTAAAACTTCATAGGCCAATAAACAGGTAATAATTATAGAAAATCCGCAGCAATTATCATGCGCAAGTAATGTCGAGGGTCGAATGGCGCGGACAACAATAATAAAATGTGCACTGCCGAGGGTCGAACGACCCAAACCATAGATGCATCTATCTTCCCCGCTCGCGAATCGAACATGCAACACGGTTAACATAATACTAGGGCTACCCCGCTCGCGAATCATACCTGCGACTGGGTTCCCCGTATAAATATACATAAATACAGGGTCATCCTGCTCGCCAATCATACATGCGACTCAGGAACCCAAATTACACATATTCACACCAATAAACCACATTTTCTTTATCAGGAAAATTAGCTATTCTATGAAGTGATAAAATTCTCCTTTTAATAAACATGAGAATAGTATTTAAAACCTTTCTGGAAATTTACTTGCCAATATCGACAGGGTTCCAAACTCTATAGATTTATCCGAAACACAATTATCCAAGGAAGAATCAGTTCTCCGTCTAGGTGATTAAGAAAAGTAAACTCTATCCTTCTCATAAGTTTAGATACTAATTGAAAGCATCAGATGATATTTTATTGACAAGGTGACAAGTACAACAAGTAAAGCATGCTAGTGGGTCCTAGACTACCCGGACATGGCATAATAGTAGCTACGCACGGACTCCCATCACCTCGTGCATACGTAGTTCCCGCAAATAATAGCATGTATTCATTTAGTTCACCTATGGGAACAATTCCCCCTCACAAAGTTATAAAGGAGACTTACCTCGCTCCGAAATTCCAAAACCGGCTTCCAAGACATTCCGACGACTCCAATGGATGCACAACGCCCCAAAACTACCAAATAACGGGAAAAGCAATGAAAATTCATTCTAATACTCATAAAAAATTCAAATTATATACTTTCCCAACTCTGCTCACTGAATTGACCAAAATGCCCTCAGGCCCACGTGCCCGGATTCCAAAATTTTTCGAAGATAATGATTACCCATGACTTTACTAGCTCAAATATATAATTTATTCTTAATTTCATGCTCAATTTCATGGTCAAAATCCAAAATACAAATCTCTAGGTCTTCTACCAAAAACCCACAATTTCAACTAATTTCCATGTTCTAATCCATATATACACATGTATTTAACTCAAAATTGTGAAGAAAACACTTACCACGTTTCATATGGTGAAAATTGCCTCAAAAATTGCTTCAATACGAGCTCCATAGCTGCAAATATGCTAAAATGGCCGAAACCTCGATATATAACTTCTGCCTAGGTATTTACTCATCGCGATCGCGGAAAATGCTTCGTGATCGCGAAGTACAAAAGTTCCCAGCCTAAAATTTGCTCTTCCGGACAGCCTCTAGTAGAATCATCATAACCTTTTTCAAATAACTCCAAATGACAAATGATTTACATTTCTGAAAATTAGACTCCAAGATCTACAAAGTTCATCTTTTGGTCATTTCCCAATTCCTTATATATTTCGAGAGATAAGCTACCAAAGTCAGTCCTGTGCAACACAAATTTCTTCTTTATCTTCCCGGGAACCCTGTAATGTAACAGCCATATCTCTTTGTAAAGAAATCCAAATGCTAAATAGTATACCTTAATAGAAACTAGACACAGAGGTATACAACTTTCATTTTTACACCATCTCAAAATTTCTTATATATTGTGAGATATGAGCCTCCAAAGTTGAGTCAGTGCAGCAGAACATTTCCTCTACGCGATCACAAAAGGCTTTCCGCGATCGCGATTAACTGGCCCATTTCTCTCATTTTACTCATCGGGATCACGACCAATTCCCCGCGATCGCTTAGCACACTGCTGTAGACAAAAAGCAGCAGCTATAAATGGCCTAGAAATGGTCCGAAACCACCCCGAAACTCACCCGAGCAACTCGGGACCCCGTCTGAACGTGCCAACAAGTCTGAAAACATATCACGGACTTAGTCGAGGCCTCAAATCACATCAAACAACGTCGAAATCATAAATCACATCCCAATTCAAGCTTTATGAACTTTGAAATTTCAAACTTCCACATCCGATGCCGAAACCTATCAAATTACGTTCGATTGACCCCAAATTTTGCACACAAGTCATATTCGACATTACGGACCTGCGCCAACTTCCGGAATCCCATTCCGACCACGATATCAAAATTTTCACTTCCGGTCGGATTTCTCAAAAATCTTCAAATTTCCATCTTTAGCCAAATGACTTCAAAATGACCTACGGACATCCGAATTCACTTCCGATCGCGCTCCCGACTCCAGAATCACCATACGAAGCTATTCTCAAGCTCGGATTCCCAAATGGACATCAATCTCACTGAAATGCCTTCCAACCCAAATTTATGAAATTCTTCTAAAATGCTATCTTCCATAATATGCACCGAAACGCTTCCGGGTTATCCGACTCACGATCCGAACATACACCCAAGTCCGAAATCATCATACAAACCTGCTGGAACCTTCAAATCATGATTCGGAGGTTGTTTACTCAAAATTCCAATCTTAGTTGATTCTTCCAACTTAAGGCTTCCGAAATGAGAATTTTCTTTCCAAATCCACCCGAACTTCCCGAATTTCAATTCCGACCATGTGTACAAGTCATAATACCTGAAATGAAGTTGCTCAGCCCCAAACTGCTGAACGACGCACTAGAGCTCAAAACGACCGGTCGGGTCGTTACATTCTCCCCCACTTGAACAGACGTTCATCCTCGAGCGTGCCAAGAACTGCTCTGGAGTTGTCTGAAATCACTATTTAACACCTCGCGCACCTGCCCGTGCTACCACAACTTAGTTGAGCACATTAGCTCGATCAAATATGAAGATATTCTCTTTTATCCATATAATAAGCTCAGAACCCAGTTCCATCACCTGAAATTTCTCTGCCAGGCCTAGTTCCAATATATAAGCACCGTATCAACTACCACACGATATACCAGAACATGAATGCATACCTTTGCTGAATTAGCACCATGCACCGGATATTTCATCATCTAACCACAATGACACTCCCTGAACCTTAATAGCCAAAATTCCACGAATCTGATGCTCCCAATGCACTTTATGATATATATACATCCTGCCATAATGCTGGTGATACCACCACAACGGAGAAGATGTGTAGGAATTTCTAACCAAATGTAGAGTTAACCAAACATTGAATCCTTCCTCTTGACTAAGACCATCATCTCATTACGAACAAATAAGGGTAACTGTCCTTTAATGTATTTCACATAATCTTATCGCACCGATCCCTGATGCAATAATCTCGTCTCACCCGGTATGAACTGCTCAGTCAACAAATCACTCCCAGACATGACCATCAGTCTCACACAATGCCACAATGCACCAATAGGCCACAACTCGAACATGATACATAAGGAAATGACTCAGGAAGGAACTACTCGATTCACACAACTAATATGAACTTTCCTCAGAAAATAGGGAGTAAAACACAAGAAAAATAATTATAGGAATCTCAACATCCCACAGTTGCGGCGTGCAACCTGATTCGAATAACATACCCCGGCGTGCCACCCGATCCCATCATAAAATTCATATAAGGAGATACACACCAAGCTGGATTGCTCATTATCACAAATTACTAAATAACGGTCACAAGTACGCTAAGTGCATAATACCATATTGAGGAGATGATAGAGCCATATTCTACAAAAGTTAAGCACAACTGAGGTGTGATATATATATACGCTCTGAATCTCAAGAGCTCTCCTGATCACATAACATCATTACTACGCAGAAACTCAACACATAGAAAATTTATCAAGCCATTTCACAACTCCCAAGCCGATCATGCTCGCACCGAACTAGGATATATACACCCCTTATTTCATAACACCCAAGAGCAACCGTCATAGCCGGGACAAACACCCCACAATCCACAACCAACTGAACCGAACGCCTTCCAGGCATAAATTCTCAAATAAGCAACGTTGCACTTCCTTATACTTGGTCTAAATCTTCAATCAATCAGGTGACTATATGTCACACTTATATAATCTTCCTATGGTCACGCTCCCACGACCTTCCACACCAGGTAACAAGTTTGCACGTCCATACCACCAACCATGCTAACGTTGTAAAACCAATCAAGAACCCATAACTAGGATACATGCCTCTTTCACCAAACACCGATATCAGGTGACTGAAGACAACACCAGTTTCCTTGCTCATCTGAGCTCATGACATCCTTGTTAACACCGAACCGCAATCTCGATTCTTACTCCCAATTATATACTGTTTACCGCACCTAACATGCCAATATAAGATAGCGCAAGAATTCCATCATAACTCCTGAACCACTTATAGGGTGAACACTTCATCACATAGAAACCTTCTACTTACCTCAACTCTAGAGAATCATCACAACACACGAGTGAATTCTCACAATCACAATACATGCAAATCCTTAAGTAGTAGTCTATGCCACCATAATCCTTCTGCGATATTCCTACACCTGACAGGCCGTAATACTTGAATGCTTCCAAATAAATCCATTACGGGGGCCGACAAGCCACACACACACCGGCACAAACCACATGCATAACTTAATCACATTGAAGGAACTGATCACTGCCGTACATGTGCCATTTCAACCATGGCTAACCAATCTATCTTCTCCTAATCATCCCTAATTGCCTCAAAATAATAGCAACCCCATTCGATACATAACAAACTCAACCCTCACGCATCCTGAGTGGCCTTGATTCACGAGACCATGCTGTCTCAATCCCGTAAACCGTCTCATACCCTCCTGATAACCTTTCTACAATTCGGAGTTTATTTCTCTCACTCATCCAATATTATTCTGAACGCTGAAAATAACATAGAACACTCCAATCATATTCCGTTTCTCAGAAATTACGCTGCACAAGCTCGATTCTTAATCATACTGCTGCCTGAAACCCTTAAACACCGCATTCTTAGCCTTCGAATTCATTAGGACCGCTATCAAGAGTCACCCACTCTGACTGGCCCCGAATACAATCAGCTCCAAGGCTCTTCTAGAACATGCACACCTTCTCAATGAAGCATGTGACTGAGTCACTACCCTGACCACTCGTCTATGCCTTAAGCATAAATTCTGAATCTCCGAAAACCTAACCCTGGTCCAATAGGACCAACTTTTGCACATATTTATCAATTCACATGCTCTACTATGACTTTATTCCTTAGTTGTAATAACTTTCCAATATGCCGACAATCCGAAACCCCCATGAGAAAATAATCCTACAGCCCAATTGCAGGTGGTGAGACTCCCCCACTTAGCCCGAAGCTACTCCTTGCACCACTCTAGACCCTGCTGAGATCCTTTCTCCTTTGTTAACATGATCTTGCTCAACCAATCCGTCCAATCCTTCCAAATTCTCTTGTTAGCACTTCCTAAATACTTAAATTCCCTAGCATCATTCACACATTCTGCCTCCTACGAATAGCCACTAGAATCCCTCACAGAAACTTGCCAACCACACAACCGCTAACCTACTCACAGGAGATAACCCACCTGTGGAGATCACTAACTGACACCTTCCAACGACGCTGAAATGTACACTCTCTGCAATATCAATAACCCATCCTAAGCCTGCTCTCATTCACCAACTTAACCATCCCGTCCGCCCCTCATGGACATCCAATAAACATGCTACAACATCTTCAACTTCACCGCCACATTGCGTCCTTATTCATTCCTAACAGCTCCTCCCTGTTTTATCCAATCTTCCTCCGAAATAACCCACATTTTAACTTAAGCTCGTGGACCCAATCACCATCCACTAGAACTCTCAAACTTTCCCTCAGGATAGGCATCTATCTTACACTGAACTCCTGTGCTACGCTGCCACTCTCCCACTTTCTAAACTCATTCCTTTAAACAACTACCTGACTTCCGTTCCTTACACCTGGACTTTTAGAAAGGGAACCACCGCCTAGCACTTTTCACATATCTTTCTTCATCGTATGCTGCCCAATTGCTGCCTCAATTCAATATCATTCTATATAGTTCTGAATCCAGCAGATCACCACGACTTCAAACTCTCCGAGGATCACATTTCTCGAGTTGCCTTCGTTATCAATACTTATCCAGTATTGAACCACCGCCCCTCACGATATCTGACAGCCACTTCTTCAATACTTCTTCACAATACTCTGACCCAATGCAACCGAAGAACTATAACACCAGCGAACTTAACACATTCCATTAGATCTGTGAGGACGGCATCACATCACAGATGAATATTCCACCTCACTTGAAAACACCAAGTCTTACTACTTTATCAATCCAAAACCTGACCATTTATAGTTCAATTGCCTTTCCTCCATCGGAACTAAAATGCTGAAATCTCAAAATCATGCTCTGAGAAGGCCTCCCTTCAAGTCATTCATTGCCTCTACATATGGGCAAGAATCCTACCACCACACCCACATCGCGCGATAACCAATCGTAAGCATCATCACTACTTGAGCATTGCCTCAAGGCTCTCAGCAACACAGCTACTGAGCTGAAACAACATATTATCCTTCTGTAGGGCAACAGCCACATCCCCAACCAATTATGCATGGAAAATATCACGCAACCTATCCGTAGCACCATTTCAATTCCTCAAATTCCTACTTCATAGCAAGTGCTTCGCGACGCGTAAAATTGAGTAGGAAGAAACATAGGCATAAGCCTTAAAGGAATCAAATTGCACGATGAGGAATCAAGAAGGGAAGTACTCCTAATAGCCATGAAGCCTCTCGAAGATAAGTACAGACGTCTCTGTATCGATCCGCAAGACTCTACTAGACTTGCTCATGACTCGTGAGACCTAAAGTAACCTAGTGCTCTGATACCATGTTGTCACGAACCAAAATCCATAAGATCATGATGGCGCCAGATACCATTGTCAGTCAATGCAATCATTAAATAGTTAAGTTAAATTTCCTGTTTTAGCATTTTTGAAATCATTACCTTTCACTTTATTACATGACAACTGAATAAAATCCGCTAAGTAGATACGATAGTTTAGTATTCCATTTTTATAAAATACATCCCAATAAATCCCAGAACCCGGTGTCACAAGTGCATGGGCAAATTCTAAGAATTTCACAAATACTACAAAGCTTGTCCGAAATACAAATTGGACAAGGAATTTAAAAATGAAAATAAATACAATATGAGGGAGACTCTGTCGGCTGTGGGTCGCCTCCGGATGATGCAGCTCACCTAAGTCTCCAAGCCGGCCACATCGCTTTGAAAGTACATGTGCAATAAAAATGCACATCAAGTGTAGCATGAGTACGAAAACAACGTGTACTCAGTAAGTATCCCGCCTAACCTCAGAGATGTAGTGAAGAGAGGTTGATTTGACACTTGCTAGAGGTCAATTTAGTATAATCAAGTACGACACTAAGCATGTATGTCATATGCAATTTATTAAAATCAGAAATAATAATATCAACTCCTTCCACATTTAACACTTTAAATCTTCGTCATTTTAGTTGTCAATTAAAACTTCATAGGCCAATAAACAGGTAATAATTACAGAAAATACGCAGCAATTATCATGCGCAAGTAATGCCGAGGTTGAATGCCGCGGACCAACAATAATAAAATGTGCACTGCCGAGGGTCGAATGGCCCGAACCATAGATGCATCTATCTTCCCCGCTCGCTAATCGAACATGCGACGCGGTTAACATAATACTAGGGCTACCCCGCTCGCGAATCATACCTGCGACTCGGGTCATCCTGCTCGAGAATCATACATGCGACTCAGGCACCCAAAGTTACACATATTCACACCAATAAACCACATTTTCTTTATCAGGAAAATTAGCTATTCTATGAAGTGATAAAATTCTCCTTTTAATAAACATGAAAATAGTATTTAAAACCTTTCTGGAAATTTACTTGCCCATATCGACAGGGTTCCAAACTCTATAGATTTATCCGAAACACAATTATCCAAGGAAGAATCAATTCTCCTTCTAGGTGATTAAAAAAAGTAAACTCTATCCTTCTCATAAGTTTAGATACTAATTGAAAGCATCACATAATATTTTATTGACAAGGTCACAAGTACAACAAGTAAAGCATGCTAGTGGGTCCTAGACTACCCGGACATGACATAATAGTAGCTACGCACGGACTCCCGTCACCTCGTGCGAACGTGACCCCCAAAAATAATAGCATGTATTCATTTAGTTCACCTATGAGAACAATTATCCCTCACAAAGTTAGAAAGGAGACTTACCTCGCTCCGAAATTCCATAACCGGCTTCCAAGCCCTTCCGATGACTCCAATGGATGCACAACGCCCCAAAACTACCAAATAACGGGCAAATCAATGAAAATTCATTCTAATACTCGTAAAAAATTCAAATTATATACTTTCCCAACTCCGCTAAGTGAATTGACCAAAATGCCCTCGGGCCCAGGTGCCCGGATTCTGAAATTTTTCGAAGATAATGATTACCCATGACTTTCGTAGCTCAAATATATAATTTACTCTTAATTTCATGCTCAATTTCGTGGTCAAAATCCAAAATACAAATCTCTAGGTCTTCTACCAAAAATCCACAATTTCAACTAATTTCCATGTTCTAATCCATATATACACATGTATTTAATTCAAAATTTTGAAGAAAACACTTACCACATTTCATATGGTGCTCGCCTAAAAAATCACTTCAATCCGAGCTCCATAGCTCCAAATATGCTATAAATGGCTGAAACCTCGATATATAACTTCTGCCCAGGTATTTAGTCATCGCGATCATGAAGTACAAAAATTTCCAGCCCAAAATTTGCTCTTTCGGACAGCCTCTAGTAGAATCATCATAACTTTTCTCACAAACTCCACATGACAAATGGTTTAAATTTCTGAAAACTAGACTCAAATAACTACAACTTTCATGTTTTTGTCATTCCCCAATTACTTATATATTTCGAGATATAAGCTGCCAAAGTCAGCCCTGTGCAACACAAACTTCTTCTTTATCTTCTCAGGCACCCTGTAATGTAACAAACATATCTCTTTATACACAAATTCAAATGCTAAATAGTTTACTTTTATAAAAACTAGACACAAAACTAGAACATTTCCTCTACGCGATCACAAAAGACTTTCCGCGATCGCGATTAACTGGCCCATTTCTCTCATTTTACTCATCGCGATCACTTACCCGTCACCTCGTGCGAACGTAGCCCCCGAAAATAATAGCATGTATCCATTTAGTTCACCTATGGGAACAATTCCCCCTCACAAAGTTAGAAAGGAGACTTACCTCGCTCTGAATTTCCATAACCGGCTTCCAAGCCCTTCCGATGACTCCAATGGATGCACAACGCCCCAAAACTAACAAATAACGGGCAAAGCAATGAAAATTCATTCTAATACTCGTAAAAAATTCAAATTATATACTTTCCCAACTCCGTTAAGTGAATTGACCAAAATGCCCTCGGGCTCACGTGCCCGGATTCCGAAATTTTTCGAAGATAATGATTACCCATGACTTTACTAGCTCAAATATATAATTTATTCTTAATTTCATGCTCAATTTCGTGGTCAAAATTCAAAATACAAATCTCTAGGTCTTCTACCAAAAACCCACAATTTCAACTAATTTCCATGTTCTAATCCATATATACTATTACGCGGCGCCTTCCTGAGATTATTTGGAAGGGCGACGTAAGGCTAAGCAACCGATGTCAAGGTGGTTGCTGTCCGCCAAGTGAGGTCCCCTCCGCACGCTAGACGAGATTGTCGGTGCCGTGCAGGAAAACCAATGCCAACAATTTGAGAGAACAGTAATGAGAATTGAATAAAAGCTTGATTGTATTGATGAAAGATGTTACAAAGAAGGCAACGCGGTGTCGAGGGGGAGAGACACCAGTACAGAGAATTGCTTGCTAGAAAATGTTTGATTGCTTGATCCCCCCTAATAATGCTTAAAAAAAATAAACCAACATTACATGAATAGACAAAAATATGCTAGAGAAACGTACATGGAACAAAAACTACTCTAATAATACAGGGAAAAAGGACTTAGTTTTCTACAGCGGTAGAAACAAGTCCGTTGTCAGCTGCTTGTGGCTGGGCGCTCGCGAGGGAAATTGGTGGGGCGACAGAGGCACAGGCGCGCTTGTCACTTGGCGCGGCCAAGACCACGGGGCCGTCCGTGGCGCTAGGCGTTGGGAGGCTTGCTGGGACGCCACGGGGCGCGTCCAAGGGGTCATGGGGCACGGTTGAAAAGCTGCCCATGATATTCTCCCCCACCTGAGTTGGCGACGTCCTCGGCGCCCTACTTGCCAAATAATCTTCAATGAGGCTCTTGTAGGCTGTGAGGTTTGTTCCCCTCTCCCAAGTGTTCTCCTCTGCATCACACCCTTGCCATTTTACCAAGAACTCTTGGTGATCCTTCCTGGAGGCATGAATTACCCGGTCATCAAGAATAGCTTCAGCCCGCCTTTTCCCGGTTGAGCCGGGGCCTCGAATACCGGGTATAGTGAGTTGGCTCCGTGCAGGATCCTCCGTGTCTTCCCGGAATGGTTTCAATAGATTGACATGGAAGACGTGATGGATTTTCCACCAGGCTTGGGTATGCACCCGGTATGCAACTTTCCAAATGCGTCTTTCAATGGACAAAGGTCCAATTATTTTTGCAACAGGCGACGGTCATGGACCCCTGCAAATAAGTACCGCTTTGGGATTTTGACCATCACTTTGTCTCCCACTTGGTATTCAAGAAAGCGACGATTCTGATCAGCATGCCTCTTCGTTCTCCTTTGGGCTTTAACAAGATAGTTCCGCACTATCTCCATATTCTGCTTCCATTCTGTTGAGAAGCTAGTAGCACGGGGAAATTTCCCCATGTTTGGTGCATTCACGGTGTGTGGGAGTAGCGGTTGTTGCCCGGTAAAAATTTCAAAAGCGCTTTTGTTTGTACTGGAGCTCTTTTGTGAATTGAAACACAGTTGAGCAACATCCAGGAGCTTCACCCAATTCTTCTGCGATCCGGTAACAAAATGGCGGAGATATTCCTCCAACATGCCATTGAACCGCTCCGTCTGGCCATCGGATTGTGGATGAAAACTTGAGCTGTGACTCAATTTTGACCCGAGGCACTTAAATAATTGGGTTCAAAAGTTTCCAGTGAAGCGTGAATCGCGATCACTAACAATGTCTTTGGGCAGGCCCCAATATTTGACGACATGAGAGAAGAAGAGTCGAGCTGTATCCTCTGCTGATGTGTATTGAGGTGCTGCAATGAAGGTGGCATACTTCCAAAATCGATCTACCACAACCAAGATAGTTGTGAGGTCTCCAATCTTGGGAAATCCGGTGATGAAATCCAGTGACACGCTTTCCCAAGGTCTATTTGGAACAACTAGAGGTTCCAAGAGTCCCGCTTGTGTCAAGCGGTCGGACTTGTCCTTCTGGCATACTAGACAAGTCCTCACATACTGCGCGACATCGTCGTCCATTTGGGGCCAATAATATGCATGGCGAAGCAATGCCATGGTGCGTTCTTCACCGGGATGTCCGGCCCACAGAGTGTCATGACATTCCACCAAGAGAGTTCTTCTCAACTCCCTTCCTTTTGGAACATAAATTCTGTTTCCTTTTACCTTCAGGAAACCATCCTCCATATAGAACTGGCGAGTCTTGCCCTGTCCTACTAGATCAACCAAATACTGTGCAGCGGGATCCTTGATGAGTAGATCCTGTATTTGGTCCTTGATGGTGGTGGCTACTTCGCTCCCCCTTAGGGTGGCGAGTAGGCACACCGATGCTAGGTCTGCTCTGCGGCTGAGTGCGTCGGCCACCTGGTTAGACTTCCCGCTCCGGTACTCCAGGTTGAAGTTAAATTCTGCTAGGAGTTCCTGCCATCGGGCCTGCCGGCCGTTCAGTTTCGGCTGGGTCATGAAATGACTAACAGCTGTGTTGTCTGTCTTGACCACGAACGGTGATCCAAGCAGATAATGCCTCCAAAGGCGTAATCAATGGATGACGGCCTATAATTCTTTCTCGTGGGCGGCATAGCGCCGCTCTGCATCCTTAAGATTCCGGCTCTCGTAAGCTACGGGGTGCCCGTCTTGTAGTAAGACCCCGCCAAGAGCATAGTCGGAAGCATCTGTTTGTACCTCGAAGGGCTTGGCCAAGTCAGGAAGGGCCAAGACAAGGCTACTAGACATAGACGCTTTTAATTCATTGAAGGCCTCCACTCGCCTAGGACCCCAATCCCAAGGCGTGACCTTCTTGAGGAGTTCAGTTTATGGTACTGCGATGAGAGAGTAGGTCTTCACAAATCGCCGATAGAAATTGCATAGACCAAGGAATGCCCTCAAGGCATGGATATCCTTGGGTGGTGGACAATCTGTGATGGCTTGCATCTTTTGCTGGTCCATCTTGATACGCCCTTCCTCAACGACATGTCCGAGGAAGTCGATTTGTTTTTGAGCAAATGAGCACTTGGATAACTTAGCGTACAACTCATGCTCCTGCAATCGGGCTAGGACCTTCCGCAAGTGCTCCAAATGTTCTTCCAGTGTCTGGCTGTAGACCACGATATCATCCAAATATACCACCACGAATTCATCAATGTACTCTCAGAAGACCTGGTTCATTAGGGTGAAAAACGTGGCTGGGGCATTAGTCAAGCCGAACGGCATGACTAGGAAGTCGAACAACCCATATCTTGTCACACAAGTCATCTTGTGTTCATCACCCCCAGCAATCCGAACCTGCCAATACCCTGTCTTCAGGTAAATTTTTTTGAACATCGTAGCACTCCCCAATCTGTCGAACAAGTCTGCCATGAGCAGAATAGGATACTTGTTCTTCACAGTAATTTTGTTCAGCGCCTGATAATCCACGCAGAGGCGTAGACTACCATCCTGTTTCTTCTGGAAAAGCACAGGGGAACCATATGGGGACTTAGAGGGTACGATGATCCCTGTGTCTAGCATTTCCGTCAATTGTCTCCGAAGCTCGGTAAGTTCGGGTTGTGACATTCTGTAAGGTGCCCGGGCAGGTGGCTTCGCACCCGACACCAACTCAATCTCATGGTCCACAGTGCGCCTAGGCGGAAGTCGCTTCGGCATTTCCTGTGGCATGACGTCTTCGAATTCCAGTAGTAGCTCCTTTACAGGTGTAGGGAGTGGTCCCGATGAGCGTTCTACCTCTTCAATACATAGGGTAGCCAGAAATGTAGGTTCATGTTTCTTGACCCCCTTTTTTATATGCAAGGCCGAGATGTTCTCAGCGGCCATCTTCCTGGATATGCACGGAATAATACAGGGTGTGGCCCCGTTTACCCCCATCATCATGAGCATGTCCGCATATGGTACGGGTATGGTGTTGGTCTGCCTCAAGAATTCCAGTCCCACTATCAGCTCAAAGTCATCTATGATCACCACGCGCAAGGTGAACTTTCCTTCATAAGGCCCCATCTTTACCGGTACTCCTTTTGCTATTCCACCCACTGGCTGAGGAGGTGAGTTGATAGCCTTGACATGACCCCAGCCCTTTCCCACAACTATCCCAAGACGCCCCACCTGAGTTGAGGTCAAGTAGTTGTGAGTGGCACCTGCATCTATCATAGCCCGAATGGGTTTGCCATTTACCCTCAGTTCAACGAACATCAAGGTCATCTCTTTCTTAGGAGGAGTCCATTTATTCGTCTTCTTGGCAATTGGGCGGGGGTCCTTCTTCTTGCGGACACCAGCACTGGTTCCCGCTAATGCCTCCGAAACAGAACCAACAATTGCATTGAAGGCACCGACTGCTTTGGTTTGTTCATCATCATCTGCTTCATCATCCGCCCCCTCATCGTAAGCTTGATGGGCGTTCATCTGTGCATGTGGACATTCATTATTCCAATGCAGTCCGCCGCAATGACGGCACCCTGAGGGGGGCTTTCTCCCCCGGTCATTGTTGTTTGATGCATCAGTGTTTCTGCCTGAGGAGGGAGCCTTAGGTTTTCCTGCACTTCGATTTCCCCCACTTCTGTTGGGGCCACCATTGTTAGATTGGCCCCTTTTGTAACCCGCTCGGATAGGCGGCTGCGGTCTATCCTTCCGAGTTTCCATCTGATAGTCCCCAAGGCATTCTACTGCTTGGATTGCCTTGGTTAGGGTATCCACCCTCTGTCTTTGCAGCTCCATGCGGGCATAAGGTTTCAACCCTT